>MNCL01000265.1:0-121424 GCA_001932985.1 Proctacanthus coquilletti
TTGCTCAAATTCCACAATATCGTATTCAATTTTGGTTCTTCACTAATATTTGAATTTGTACTTTACTCCTCCATCTCTCGTATTTTACCGATTTTCTTGGCACATTGGTCAAACTTCCGGATTTGGTTCACTACCGACCATGTCGAAACCCGTCGGATACTAGAACTTGCTTAATGCTAAAAGCAACTGGACAGCCCTAAAAAGGTATCCCACCGACTTCACCGGTAACCAGTTAACCAACGTGCCAGATGAGCCGCCTCTGCCTCAGGTAAAGCTGTCGACACACATTTGCGGACCCTATCCCATTCTAGTTAGAGTTCCTCTTCCTTGTTCCCTATCCTATCCCTATTTTATTTATAGCCCCTACCTCCGAAAGGCCCTGTCTGAGAGCCTCACTGCGAGGCGGAACTGGGTCCTTCGAGAATTACGGGAGTTGGCAGCATGCTAGCTCACCGTCTCCGGATTCCGGTGATGTCTCGGTCACGGGGTAACTGGGCGGTAGGGGTGTCTTCTTGGGTAGCTCTGTGGGACCGCCGCGGTTGGGACGCTGTTGGCCTCCCTGGATATTGCAGGGTATAGCTGCAGAGCCAGCCATCCTGACGGGGAGGATCCTTCCCTGCCTCGGAGGATTTGCGGGTTGACCCGGGGGGATACCTTTCCTCGAGGTAGTCGTCTTTTCCCACAAGGGTTAGTCCCTTCTTTGTATAGCTTACCTCCTTTTTTTAGACACCCCCTTTAATCAACAATAAAGTCTCAGTTTCTTTTCTTTCATTGCTGGAGTCCTGCCTCTGATTGTACTTGCAAAGTCTGCCAGATAAGGGGTCAGCAAGAGACACGCTTCCTTATACCATTTTTTTTTTGTTCAATTTCTTTTGCCAAGCCCCCATTCCGGGTTCAGAAGCGGCAGCGCCCAAAGTTCGGGCCCGGGATCACGCCACCCCAATTGGAATTTTCAACACTAACCTCAGGCGAATGGCACTGGGTCTGGGTTAGAGAGATCACCTTTACCCTCCGTATATATTTTGATCTATGCCTAATAGAATTTGTGTATCCTGGCCAGAATTCTGCTCTAAAGTTTGGTATGAAAATTTTTGCAGCTGCATCGAAGAAATCCCGTCCAATAAGTTGAGGTTTTGGGCCATCCATGGCACCCCGGAGAATTATGCTTAACATTTGAACCGATTGGTATCGATCACCTCAAGTTACACACATTTTACAGTTGATCTCACTATTCCTCATTCCGATCTTTAGAGATAATATTAAGTGATCCTTTCTTCTCCCCTTTCTCGTGGCTACAAACATTATGCTTCCATCAAAAGGGCAAACCCCAAAGTTATTAGATGTCACTTATTAGTGCCAGCCTGCACCCGCCAGCCACATATATAGTTTAACAAGCCCGGCGCTCAATAGGTGGAGCATGAAATCTCGGGCATAGATCGGACCGCACAAGGAGCGCTCACTGAAACTCGACCTTTTTTCAACCTCGTCGTACAAGCAGGCTAACCCGACAAGGCCGCCATGCTGTGGTCGAGCCTGAAATGACGATTTTTAAAGATTTGTGGCTTTCTTTTCGCCCGAATGTGGCGTCGCCTCTGGTAGTCGAAAGTCGACAGACGGTCGGTACGAAGATGTCGAAGTATGTGGGTCCCGAACCGAGGAGACTCTTGTTCTCTATTAAAACTATAATTATTACAATTATAATTATAATTATAATATGCAGCACAGGCAGCAGAGGCAACAGCAGATACAGCAGCAATAGCAACAGCAGCAATACCAGTAGCAGTAGCAGCGAAGGGCCCCAATGATTTTTTTATATATTTATATATATTTTTTATATAACATATTTATACATTTATAAGATTTTTTATATATTTATGAAAGGGCAAAGAAAGTAAATCCTTGTAAAAAAAATACAGAGTAATTTTCTAGGGTTGGTGCTCGCCCATTTCCCCTCGTCCTTAAGGGGTCCACAGAAATTTTACTGGCAACGCGGGTCGATCGCGGGCGTAAGTGCGATTTTTCCAATGGGCCCTATCCCTTTCCCCCTTTTTTATTCCTTTTGTGGCGAACGACGTTAAGCAACCTCCACACTACCGCAATGCTAACCCCCAAGCTGTCGCCTGTTGCATACCGCCAGGACGGGCAACAAGCCGGACTGCCCGTAGAGCATAAAAGTAGAGCGTAAAAGTAAATCTGCGCTTGCGGCTCGGAGTGCCGTATCTTGCGGCTGGTGCATTATTTCGACCGAAATTCTTTTCAAAATTTGCACTGATTCGGCAAAACGGCATTCATTTTGGAAATAAGTTTTCAATTTTTCTCAATATTACATTTCAAACTGCGGAGATATAGTACTGTATTTCTGTAAACTTTCTGAAGCAGCTGTGTGTGTCAAAATAACATATAATTTAAAAAAAAAAAAAAACAGCCAATAGCCCACCCTTTATAATAAGGAATATAACTATGTTTTGAGATCAATTAATCCACAAGTATATCCGGTTTACAATTTAAGTAAAGGCAGATGATAGAAATATGAATTTCCACTCAAAATTAAAGTGAATAATATAATAATGATCTCAATTAAACTGAGGCATTTATTTAAAATATAACTTTATTTATGTAACAAATAATTTTATGGATTATAATGATCAAATAAGAATTTTTAACATAAATGACCGCAATTATTATAGTTGTATGATAACTCTGATATGAATCATATTTTTTTACCATATTATCTCCTAAATAGTTAATAGTTTTTTCAGGGGTTGAAGCTTTCCAAAGCTATCAAAATATTCGTTTCTAAATCCATCCTTATAGAAACAGAATCCAAATTCATAATTCCACATTCATATTTTCTTGCCTATTTTGGAAAATTATAACTTATGAAAACTCCTCTAAAATGTGGTAATTGTTAGCAGCTTTACGAAAGCCGAATTAAGTTTTGGGTGGCTTTTTTATTATTTTTTTAGAGAAGACTTTAAATATAGTCCTAAACCTTTTTCATACGGTTTTAAAAAAGATCCCTAATGCAATCACCTCCATTGTTTGATTATAGCGTTTACTTTATACCAACTTTCGTTTGGCTTTGCTTGCATTATGAACAGTTTTTGCAGAACAGGTTTACCCTAACGAGCACCTTTTAGAAGTGTTATTTTATATTTATATTTCTTGGAAGATTTAGTTTTATTAAGACCGATTCCAAACTTTACTTTAGCCCTCACTGCGTAGGTGACAGTCCAAACATTAAACCGTTCACCTAACGTTGCGTCTTTCGACCTTGCTTTCTTCCAAGCTTTTCCTGACAAAATTTGATCAACTATGTGTCGATCTTATATTTCGAATATGCAATATGGTGCTCCTTGCATGCAGCGTCCAAAGGATTTATACCAGCATCACCTCAAGTAAACCTTTTTTTGTAGCTTTGTACCAGGTCTAAAGTACTGGTATCCGAGAATATGAAGCTCGAACGATAAATTATTTACGGCAGAGCTTATTTCTATTCCCCTGAATGAAAATTGTATATAATAACTTGCCCAATTTATAATATATTAGTTATAAAATAAGATACATCAAACAATAATCAGATTTGGCAATAAAAAAAATTTTTGTGGAATCTGAAAATTCGAAATCTAGACATATTCCGCTGGTTTCTAATCCCGTAAGAGGAGGATCTTCTAATTGTGGTAAAACTACATAATCTCATAATTAGTCTTTTGCAGCATGACAATTTTCTAGAATTAAAAAATATCTACGCCTATTCGAAGTTGTTATATCAGCAAAAATAGAAATATTTAAAACAAATAGTTAGCCCAATATCAGTGTTAGGATATTATACATTCTCGGACAATAGTGATGTTACTCCTCCAGATGAGCCTAGACGAAATCCTGTTCTTATTTTTATGATGTGGCTTGTTATAAGCAAAACAACATGTGTGTATATTTTTGAATGGGGGACATTATCATGTTGATAGCTTTTATCTATGTCAAACTTATATACGTATACCGAAGCATTTAATGCGAGATAAACCCAATCTTCTGATTCGGTTTAAACAAGATGCAATGAATTTCAAACCTTCTCCGGAAAAACAGAAAATTTAAATGGTCCACAGAGACGCTTCTGGGTATGATATAGGAGTACTGCTTACACAGGTCGTAGAAGGGGTTGACAGGGTCATCACGTACTTAAGCCGATAATTATGAAAATGCGAAAGAAATTATTCGACTACCGAGCGAGAATGCTTGGCAGTCATGCGGGCGATAGAAAAATTAAGACCTTATTTGGAAGCTACCAGATTCACAGTGATCGCCGACCATGCCTCGCTATACCACCCTCAGACCAATCCAGATTTACAATCAAATTTTTTATTTTTTTGGCTACTATCTACTGTCTACTACTGTGCAAAAACGAACTCCTCAGGGAGGAGGGGAAGTGGGGGAGCACCAAAACGACAAAATTATTTTGCGATTTTTTCATTGAAAAAAATTTCTCTCCCTTTTTTTGCCTTTCTTTTTGTTTTCTTATATAAGAAAAAAAATTTAATCTTTCTTAAAGGAGAAGAAAACAAGAAAACTAACCTTAAGATTAGTGAAAAAGGCTGGCCCCTTCGCTGCTGCTGGTGATATCGCCGTTGCTGTTGCTGCTGCTGCTGTTGCGCTGCTGTTGCTGCTACTTTTTGTACATTTTAGCCTTTTACTTTTTTCTCATTTTTAGTTCTTCACTTTTTACGTATCTTAATGTTTCACCTTATACACTTTAGCTTTTTACTTTTACAAAATAACTGTTTAAAGCCCTCTAAATTAATCAAATATTGCTTGCACCTTAAAGAAATACCCACACCACTTCCACGCTTCATCACTTACCACTGAATCCTCATCTTCTTCTTCGGCCGTTATTCACATTTCAAAATTTTTGTTTTGTTTTGGTACAATTTTCGCTCTTGGCGTTCACATTTTTTTGGCTTACAGTCATATATTTTTAGTTTTCTTTGTTTTTACACTGTTAACATTTTTAGATCTATTCTCTGCTTTGCTCGATTACCCATTCCTGACTCCAACTTATTCCCCCTTTATTTGTTCTTATCTTTTGCTGGTCCACTCGCCTGATCACGCCACACGGCCGGTTCGCTAAGCAGATCACGTGCCCTTTTTTCTTTCGTCTGGCAGACGGTGTCAAGTCTAGTTGCCGATGGCCCCGCCCAGCACGGTACATCCCGCTAAACTTTCACGCATCCGGCGCGTACACTACGGCAAGCAATACAATCGGTATCGACTTTGCCTGCCGAGGACCTCGGCCCGCCGCCAGCCCGCGAGTACCAGCGACAGTGCGCCGGTTGTCGAAGGCTTACCCCACCCGGTCTCGCGCGCGCTGCTCGGGGCGCGACCTACCGTGCCAGCTGTTTCGCACAACAAACGGCCAGAGACAGTGTCACCCGTGGGCAGAAAGCAAAGCCACCAGAGGCAACACCGCTTCCGGGCGAAAAGAAACCCACAAATGTAAAAAAGCAGCCACTATAGGCTCGACCACAACAGGGCAGGCTCGTCGGGCAAACGTGCAGAAACTTTACTCAACCTAAAAAAAAGAGAAAAAAATAATAATAAGATGCATATACTAAATCAGATAAAACACTATTATCCACTTTAAGGGAGTTTATATGTATATGTATTATTGGGCAAAAGGAAAGGTACTGCCTCAAAATTAATTTTGCCACAAGGAGCGCGGCGAATTGCAGTAAGTGGATGTGAAGACCGTCGAAGACCCTTTTCGATCTGGCCGCCGGAAAGGGCACTTCACTGTGGCAGTGGGCCAAAATAACATTTAAGTTAGTGGGTGGCGTAAAAAAGTAACAAGTAAAAGTAAAATGAAAGTGGAGTAGCGGTAATCTAGGAGTAAAATAAGAGTAAAGAAAAACAGAGTAAAGTAAAGTAGCAGAAAAATAAAAGTAAAGCAAAAGTGCAATTAAGGCAAGAGCCTGGAACGTAAGATAAGTACTTTGGTTTTTATGCTTTTATGATTATTGCCGGATGGCGAATTAATATACAAGAAAGTTGTCGTCTGACGGCTCTTCACAATGTTGATTTATTTATTTTTATTTTTTTGCTTTGTAGCGCCTCGCGAATAACGCACTACCTTGCCGTAAGCGAAGTCTAGTTAGCCTAAGCTAACTATAATTAAAATTAAAAATTAAAACTTTAAATTATGGCAATTTAAAATTTCAAATTGGAACAAACGAAATGTAAAATAATGCAACTAAAACAAAATTAGAATTCGAGGAGACTTAAAATATAAAAAGATGTAGATAAAGTAAGATTTGGAATTGTTAATAAAACTTCAGGTTTCAACGCAATTAGTGTCGTAGTAGTTTTTTTTATCATCATGCAGGGATTTATCGCGTCGGTACTGTTAACATGAAGGATGTCCGTCGTAGTAGCATCCATAGAATTCAAAAATCTGATTAATGTCATGGTTGTATCCATTCATACCGTGTTAACACCGTGCAGCAGAAATTCTTTTTGTTTAACATAACGTAGAATATTATTTTTACGCTTCTTCCCATATAAACTATTGAATTGCTATTTCTGAAGCATTCTGCATTTAAATATTCATCCCTCGGGATTATTCCAATGATATTCGATTTGAGGAAATAACGTCAAAAAATAAGATTGCAACTTGGAGCTATTGTTGTCGTTTTGTTTCAAAAACGGGTCGACATTGCATTCTTCAATGAACAGCCTTCTAAATTTGGGGCATGCCTCCGTTAATATGTAAAAATCGTTGATAGTCGACAATATCTCTTTGCATGTTAAATTCGTGGTTTTGATTCTCTCCGTATTATTTAATTGAAAACAGGCGTTTTTCTGCTTTCATTGCATCAAAGCTGTAATGCTCACTTGGCAGTAGTGATCCAACATAATTTTCATTTTCTGTCGTGTTTATATATCGATGGTAAATCAAAAGCTTTTGGCAATTTTATTAAGGCCATGGGGAAATACATAGTTTAACGAGTCTATGAATTTTAAGTTTCTCAACTGTATAACTATAATTTTCGTTCCACGCATTATTAATTCGGGATTCCAGTCTGTATTTTGTAAAATATAAATTACAGTCTGCTTGACAAGAGCATGCATGTTGAAACTTTACCTTGGAAACCGTTAGAGGGGTGGATGAGCAGGTAGCGAGACCCGTTCCCTGAGGTGCTTCCGAAATCCGAAAAAACGCATTGAAAAGAGACTTACTTGAGCGAAGGTGAATTGATCATCAAACCCCTGCCCGTTGTGCACGATTACAATTACGTGTTTAAACAATTTTCTTTGATCGAGAAGAATTTTTTACAACAAATGTTCTAACAGGGTCTATCTTAAGATGTACTCTCTAATTCAACACTTTCAGGCACTAGTCACATTTTTTCATGAAAAATACATAAATTGTTTTCGTAGTCTTTAATATCGCCTATTATTTTTGCTTCCAAGTTTTTTTCTCCTCCGCGTTTTTCTTGCCAAGTTACCAAATCATAGGAAACAAAAAGCATATATTTCATTGGTCGTTTACGTCGAATTTGTTGAATAAAACAGAAGTGCTCTTGTGGTGTTTGCTTATAACATATTTTTCAAAAGATTTTTCCACACACATGGATACTGCCTGCTTTGTATATTTTTGTGCATTCCATACACCGTTTTGCATTGCGGACGTGTTCCACTGTACTTTTTCCTTCAAAAGTAACATCGCGGCCCTTTCTTTCATAACAATTTTATAATTTTTTAAATGCTTTTGAAATTGTTGAAGTTCGGAAATCCCCGAACCTTCAATGGATGTCCTAATCCGAGATGAAGGCTCCGCTTTTGGTGACAGGCCGTTAATTTTAAATTAATTAAAAAATTTAAAAAATTTAAATTTAATTAATTTTTTTACGACCTTGTATATTAAATCGCCTGATAGTAGTTATGTAATCTTTTATAATTGTAAATTCTGATATTTTTTACGGAAACTAAAACTAATGTATGACTTTTTCTCTTTAGATGGCGGATTCAATAGAACTCTGTTGAATGTTTTGTTAAGAGCTCACAATGTCAACCAAATCCAAATAATTTTAACCAATTACTCCAACATTGCTATTCATTCCAGCAATTCTTCAGGCCACCGAAAAAAGAAAGCTTATTAACTTTTCCGACCCTTGGCAAAACAAATAATCTAATATTTAAAAAAATTTAACCGCAACAGAAAGACGCTTATAAAATCCCTAACTCTCGCTCAATCGTCGGACCTATCAACAACCGATCCTGTCATTCAAAGCCCTACGCACAGCTACGGCAAAATTCGTGAACAGACATGAATGAATATTGATGAATGCTGCAGACATATTTTAAGAAATGTAATTTGATACTGAAATGTTGTTCAAATGTTTGCTTCTCTTTGGAGAAGCAAATAAATTTCCGTTCAATACATTTCAAGTTTAGTCCGATTTTTAACTCGTGATCATCAGCTCCAGTTCCTGAGGTGCGATGAATACCAAGAACGATATAAAGTGTTTGTTGAGTCCAAAAGAAAATGAAAAATCTAAATAGTTTGCATATATTAGAAAGTGAATAAAATGAAAGTCAGTACAAAACTTTTAAAAATGAGCAAAAACATCGAGAAAACGGATGGTGATGATTGTGTTTGATTAAAGGTTATTGTGAATAGAAAAATTTGAATTTTTATTTCATAATCATTGAAATTCTTCAACTGCGTAGATCACTGTTGTCACTGACCAGGCCAGACTATGCAAAGGCTTATCATCTCCGCTAAAATCGCCTTCTTACCACCAAAGTGGGCTTGGCCACTGTGGCACTATGATGTCAGAATTCCTCTCGGCCAATCAGAGAGCAGGCTTAAACAACTTACTACCTACTGTCGATGAATATGTGAAGATCCCGAATACGAATCAGCCGGTTGGGAAATACTCTGAACCGAAGTATAAATAATATGAAATAGCTGTACTCAACGAGGAAATTTATTATTATAAAAATTAAATCCGTGTAGGTAAGAATTTTATTCACGGAGAGTAAAAACTGTAAATTTTTATTTCTTATATTTATATGATTTTCGATACGCGAAAAAGAAAGATATACTTTACAAAAGCTCCCTAAAACTGGGGGATGTTAAGAGGTGATAGCATCTTTCATGTTTATTTATAATTTTTGACAGAAATTTGTTACATATTCTGCTAAATCGCATTGCTGGAGTGGAATCTCTGCCTAGAATGTGGTTAGAAAATATTTATTGTAAATTTGCTGCTTTACAGAAAATTAAGGAAATAAAACTCAAACATAACATCAGTATGTTCAGTTGGTGGGTGTGGGGTACACAAACTACATTAAAATTTCCAAAATTCCCTACAGTTTTATTCATTTTTAAAACAATCTCTACAATTTTTTCTAATATTTGAATTTAACTGCTGGCAGGTGCTGTATATGTGTTATTCATCGTGATTGCATTCCTTAATTTTCATTGGCTGTTTGCACCGGACTGCACCAAATTCGAGAATGTGTTGGTAAAAAATACACCATAGCTGATAATATGCGCCTCACACGTTCGTAGTTGAGACATTTGATTAAAGTCAGCTGATTGCTGGCAGTATTTGTATTTGTATTTCTTCACACTTACTTAATTTCTTTCCCTTTCGAACGAACAGCACCTACGTATACTCTATAACTCTACCAATACAACTGTATAGTGCTTTCGGCTTTTTGCATTTTTGTCATTTTGTCCGCTACTTTATTTTTCTATTTTTTTTACTATTCATACTTCGCTCTGAACCTCGATATATCACGTGTTCTTAACCCCTTGCATTGCAATTTATTTTCAAGCAATACTACCCAGGCAGTCAATATATCATTGTTAGTTAAAATCATTATATATCATTGTTTGTTAAAATAATTTGTTAATAAAAATCTCATGAATGCTACATTCACATGAATGCTTTTTATTATGGATTCATATACGTAAAAGTAGTATAACTATAACACGATGTATATTTAGCATCGCTTACATTAGGATTTATTTTGAAGTGTATGATACTTCTCAAAACACTACAAAAGATATAGTCTCATACATTCACCACACGTGATACTGCCTGCTTGTTTATACAAAAATAAGCCCAAAATAGAATTACATGCAGATGCAGTGCAATGCAGTGATGCGCTGCAAAAGTTAGGACGAATGTTATTCTATGAGGTGAAACAGAACAGTGAACTGAACTGCAACTATTTAGCCAAATTTTAAAAACAGTGCACAGCCTCTGACATATAAGGAATTCCTTTTGTTCTGTTTCGGCAACGAGTGGACCACACAGGCAGCTATGAGAAATGTTTTTCTTACCCTTCCTTCTCGTCTAAGAATGTTCATTTTTAACATCCACTTCCCGTGTTTTGACGCTACTGACATAAAGTTATTAAGTTGTCAAAACACTACACTAATCTGTTTTCAAATTTTGCATACTGCCCTGCACTGCATATAATTCTGTTTTGGGCTACGTACTCAAAACTATTATTAGACGCATACATACATACTATTAAGCTTGTTATTTGTTACATATACCTTGTTATTTGTTACATAAATAGCTACAACCCTTAAGTGCAGTTTTTTATTGCTTGTTGGGCACCTCTAAGAGCTGCACTCGGGCAATATTTCAAATTGTTTTTGCAGTGACAACTCAGTAGGAAATACGGCAACCATTACCATAAGAAGGGCTGATATAACTACTTCTTGATGGTGTAAATATTCACGCCCGCATTACTCCTCTGGAAGCTATTCTAACCCTGCTTTCAGAGAATCGAGCAGGTAAAGAGTACATGAGATTCCTTATGTGCTAATGCGTGTGTGAAGAAAAAAGAACAAACTAGACGACGTCAGACCGACACGATTTGTTTTATCTTGTTCAATTTGTACGTTTATTTAAAAACAGTGCAGTGAGTACAGTGACGAGAGTGCGTTGCAGTTTGATTAAAAATTAAAAATTATTTTGTGTTATAGTTTGGTATTTGACAACAATTTTGATTTAGTATTTGATAACAATTTTCCAGTGCAATAAAGGTAAAAATTATTTTTGTTACTCAGTGTAGTGTTGAGGAATCAGTAAAAAAATTAGTGTATAATTTCTTCAAGATGGATCAAGCAGGAAATAATCGAAGTACTTTGTACAGACATATTGCGAGAGAAAAAGATAATTTAAAAAGAAGTTTAGAAAATTGTGAAGATACTAACAGTGTGGAAGCCAAAAACTTTTGCAGTGAATTTGATTTGAATTTTGAACATGAAAATGACAATGTTGATGTTCGACATGAATATGATGTTCAAGGATTCAGTCTTGAACAACCTGAGAGTATTTCCGTAAACAGCGATTTAAGGCATAAATTAATAAACGACTTTTTTATTCTAAAAAAAAGTCTGTTGCAGCTCGAATCAGTAAATTTAATTTTGTATATTTTGTTTAGTAATAAGTTCTAAATTGAATTCATTTTATATTTACATCTGGTAAGGTTATATCTTGAATTGAACTTTGCTTATTCACTTATTATATACTTGCTAACACATTCAATAATTACATGAACTATTTTGCACAGTATTTACTGAGTTACAAGAGAGTAGAAATAACAATGTAGCAGTCATATAAGTACTTAGGGTAATTAGAATTTGAAAGGTCGGACAAGCCTCCTTCTTGCTGTGAGAGTCAAGGTGAAAACATCGCCACCAGGAAATATATTGTTGTAGTGCTAGGTGGTGATCAGTGTTTTGTTTTAAACGGAATCATCTCGAACCCCTTTACGCACAAAAAAAGTTAGGAGATTTCACTTTCGCAAAGGGGAGCATCACACTTGATATTCTGGAGAATATCAAGCAGAGCTGAGGCACCGAACATCAAGGGAAATCAGCTTCATGCGGCAACAAAGGCTGTTTTACATTTTTTAGATTGCCGCAATTCAAAAAATAATTGAAAGAGGTGGCATATCGAAAAATATTCGAAATCTCTTGGGCGAAGATATTATTAAAAATTATAATTATGATGGCATCCACAATAAAAAATCCTTCAAGACTCACATTGCCCTAGATGATATTTTTTACAGTAAGTATTTTTCCATTTGAAATAATAGCTTAACTGATTTTTCATGGTTTTAATAGAAACTGCTGCCAAAGACACCCTAACGAGGGCTAACTATGTAGCGGACTTAAAAAAAAGGTTTAAAGCGGACTTAAAAAAAGGGTTTAAAGCTGCAAAAAACAAAATTCATAAGGAAAAATGTCTTCTTAACCTTAAAAAAAATAACAATTTTCTTTAAGTTTTTTAATGAAGTAATTTTTTTAAATTATTTAATGAAATATTTTTATTTATTTTTTAATTACATAAGGGCTTTTTTAATACTTTAATTTGTTGTGAAGGCGAATTCAGTACAATAAATTATTATTATATGAAAAAAATATAATTTTTTTAAAATCATTTTCACTCCTTATAAATCCTATCAAATTATTTTCACTCCTCATTAAACCCATTAACAGCAAGTGATTATTGTATAAATGCTATATAAGTACTTCTGCAATCACTTATACATGACTACTTCTATAATCACTTCCAAAACGGCAAAATATGCACTAGTTTGCTCCAGTTTCATCGCATATAAAAAAGAAGAAGGAAAAGAATCTAGTTGGGAGGCTCTGCTACTCCTCTGAGAAGTAGTTATAGAAGTACTTTGAAGACCTGATTTTTCCTACTGGGAACGTTTATAAGCTCGAATTAAATATTTTCCTTTATTTTCAATAAAATAAAAAAAATATATTTTGAAAGAAAGCAAAACAAGCTTTCACATTTTCACATTTATTTTTATACTTATAATATGCAGTTTATGAGTACTTTGTCAAATTAAGAGAATTATAAGGTTACCGTTGATATTCATCTCGAACCCCGATTTAATATCATTTCTCTGGTGTTGTTGCTTGACCTTGAGTTGTTGAGTCTGCGTGGCAGTGCCGGATACGATTCCTTGGTAGTCTGTTTGTTGTTAGTTGAGCAATTGATGGCCTGATGCCTCTCTGGTTTCGAACAATTTCCCATTGATTATTATTGTTTTATCAAAATTTATTAGGAAGGTTCCTTGTAGAACTTAGCTAGCATTCCCGAGGATAACTGTGGAATTAAATTAATTTGATAATAAGACTCCCTAATCTATTATATCTATTGTCAGCACATGTTGGTTGTTGATAGTGATGCATGTCGAATCGTGATTTTCTAGTAAATTTGGAATACAAGTTAAATTACTCATATCTGTGATGCTATTGTGTTTATAAATATATAGCTACGTGTACATACAATAATTTTTTCATTGTATTTTAGTACCATACTACAAGTTATTTTATTGATAATTTTTCCCTTTTTAGAGGTTTGATAAGTAATTTTTAATAAAATTGTTTTCTTGTTATAGGAATGTTAACAATATAAAACAATATGTAGGTTTTTACTAATTTATTCTATATTGAGTATTAAGTGCTAATATTTCTTTAACAGCATCGTCCTCTTCATATATTTTCATTGTTTTCATTGGTTAATTACTACTTGTTTATTATTGTTTTCCAGGACATGGTTTATTGAGTTGGTTGAGTGATCTCTTTGCTCTATAAGAATTAAGATTTCCGAAAATATTTTGAATTTGGAAAAATTTGTGATGAACGAAGGGAAAAAGGGAGTGATTTGATTTTCAAGAATTGATTGCATGTTGGATATAAACTTCAGATATCTTCTAAGATCTATTATATGGATTAATTTGAAGTTGCCATTCTTAACCTTGGCAATGACGGAATTGACGACGATGATTTTGGAGTTAGAATAGTCGAGAATTTGCACTTCTCCATTCCATGCATCTGAAAAAAGTGTCAATTTCCAATATTACTCTTATGAACTATCTTACCAGATTCGGTAATCACTGTGCTATTTCTATTTGCTTTAACGAGTCCTTCCTTATATCCTCCAGTAGTTTATCGCCTACTCTTTTATTATATATCACAGATATTCATTATCTGATTGTGTACGTTTTTGCTGGCTTGGTTAAATTAAAGTATCATACCATCCAGAAACCGATCGATTTATTCAATCCGTTACTAATACGGTTTCTAACAATTTTGTAAATTCTCAAATTCATGTCTTTTATTAATCATGAGTGTTCCCGAAGCACCGTGAATCCCTGAAATATAAACAAGCGATAAACCGAAATACATAATAAATATTGAATTCTATTTACCAGTACCTGGGAAGCAACAGGTACTTCCTAAAATGTTCACCAAAAACCATAATAAAAGAACTATCCGAGATTCCAAACTTAACCAATATATTTAATTAACCAACACATATATTTATATTGGACAGCAACATTTGGTATTACCAAAAATAAGATTATGAAAGTTCAACGGTGATTATGATGGTTGGCAAGCCTTTTACGATATTTTATTGGCATTGGTTCGCAACAATTCCATATAAAAGTTGTATTACCTGAAAATATCCAAAAGGGTGAAGCAGAAAAAGCAATACGCGATACTCCTGTTACAAATGAAGATTATTTGCCCAGCTGGACAGACAGACAGATTTGAAAACATACGGATTCTTACTAACCATCAATATAAAGCGCTTACCAGTCAGTCGAAAGTAAATATAGAAACAGCATACAATTTAAAATCACTCATTGATGAAACGGGAGAGTGCTTACAACAGTTGTGCAGCTTACAGGTTGGCACGTCAAATTATTGATACGTATAATCATTTAAAAATTACCGTATCAAACACTTGAAAATTGGGAAGTATATCAAAGAGCTGCCTCAATACAATACAATATAATACAATCAACACAAATGATTTCTTAATACCAGGCTGAAGGTATTAACGGCAATTTTAAATACTTTAGTATACAAGGCAAGAAAAATACGAAAATATACTATGCAAATAATTAAACAATATATCCTTCATGTATGTCATATTTGGTACATAAATGTGGAGCTTATGCGAAAATAGACACAACCTCATTCTATCATTAGGTCGATGTTACAATTGTTCATCAATGGACCACAAAAACTGCACAAGTAAGTACAAATGCAGAAAATAGCAGAAGAAACATCATACATCGCTACAAAAAGGCTCCACATACAATTCAAAGGCACAAAGGAAATTGTTTCAAGCGAGAGACAATCATAACCAGTAAGTAATAATAATGGTGCTACATCTCAAGTCAAGCAACCAAACCTTAGCATTGCAAAAACATTCGCCACATAGGAACATCTCAATAGAGAAAACTTTCGTGTCTCGCTATCGAGTGTCATCATTATTGCACAAGAAAAGAATGGTCAACGACACACATTTTGTTTTGTTTTGATTTAGGATCGGAATCATCGTTCATTACGCAAATAATGTATAAGAAACTCCAATCAGATTCATTACAATAACAGTTTTAAGTCTCAATGTAAAACAGATAAGACTCGTCAGCAGACGGAACTTAGATTATCTTCTCAAACGAATCAATGAAAACCGATTTAAGAAGATTTTCTGGTAATTAAATTATCACTCCAATTGCAATTAAGACAATCTTTGGTTAAATATTAAAAGGAACTGTTAAAGAATCAGACAGAAACCATCCAAACGTCCACATTCACAAACATTTTTGGTTTACAAATTCAACGATTTTGGAAAACTGAGGAATTACTTACTAATTGCCAATGAAGAGCAATGTGAAGAAAATTCGTACAGTACTTGTGAGCGCCTACCCAATATCAAGTTAAACTACCATTCGTAGAAAACATAACACCATCTTTAGGTATATCTAAACAGCAGACAATTAACCGATTTAATGCTCTGCAAAAGAAATGTGAAAAATCCATCTTTGTAAAAGGATTATGAATCCTGCCTTAATAAGTACAAAGTGAAGAAACGACGCATTATTATATACAAGGTCACGCAGTGTATAAGGGTAGTACCGCCACAGAACTGCGTGAAGTATTTGTTGCTTCGGCAGAAACGGCTGTAATATATATTAGGGTCACACACGGACAGTGATATCTATATGCATTTGCTCTCTGCTAAAACAAGTGTAGCATCAGTTAAGCCTGTCACAATACCTAGACTTGAATTAGATGGTGCTGTATTGTTAATAGGGTTATTAAAAAAATAATCCAGGGTATGAATTTACAAAATTCTAAAATAACTGCCTGGACGGATTCCACAGTTATTCTTCAATGGATTAAGCAGCATCCATCAAAGTGGTAGACTTATGTTGTCAATAGAGTACTAGAAATTTAATACGGTAGCAAAACAAAATTGGCGGCATGTTGCTTCCAAAGACAACCCTGCAGATTTAGTATCCTGTATTATTAATGCTTTTGATTTACCAACTAATTCACTGTGGTGGCATAGACCTAACTGGCTCTCCAAGACAGAAAGTAAATGTCCACAGAATAGGGAAATCACAGGCTCGACAACATTGGAACAAAGGTATCCAAAGGTCACTAGCCTCCTCACAAATTTAGAAGACAATTTTTTATTGAAATATTCATCTTTAACTCGTCCCATAAGAATAATCGCTATAATTCAATATTTTGTTTATAATTGTCACCGTCCCAACAAAAACAAGTATTCCTATTAACAAGTGGCGAATGCATCAAAACTAATAATAAAAAATAATCCAAATGTCAACATTCAGCGGAAGAATATCAAAATTTGAGACAACATAAATCATAGACAATAATAGCTTAATGCTAGTAGGGGTACACCAGAGAACACATTGATAGCCTACACTCGAAAGCACTCAGTAATACTTCCACGTAATAATCATGTTACTTTACTTGCGTTGTATAGGGGTGTAACATTGGGTTTAAATACAAGTCGTGACAAATATTGGATTTTGGACGTTCTGTTGCCACCAGATTATTCCAATGCGTTAAATGCTTCAAATATCGTCATACCGCTGCTACACAAACTAAGAATAAATATTACAAAACCTTTTACAAAGTAAGTAGAAGTAGAAGTAAGTGGAAGTAGATTTTACTGGACCAATTATAATTAAATTCATTCAAAACGCTAAAGTAAAAAAGAGTTACTTCAGCATCTTCGTATGCATGGCGACAAAGGCAATACACATTGAAGTTGTATCAAGTCTTACAGCAGAAGCGTTCGTCGCCACTCTAAAACAAGATGTAGGTAGGAGAGGTTTATGCACCACTATATACTCGGTTTGTGATACCAGTTTTATTGGAGAAAAGATCATATTAGAAAGGGACTAGCAAAAGGTATTTAAAGAAGTAATGCCAAGTCCAATCGATTACTTGACAAAACAATCAATTACTTGGCATTTGAGTCCACCAGCAGCAACAAATTTCGGCGAATTGTGGGAAGCTGGAGTTAATGTCACCAAATATCACTTACGAACGAGAATTTTTACATAGTTGTAATCTTATGTTTGAGGAGTATATTACAATATTAACTCAAATCGAGGCGTACATCAATTCACAAGCACTCTGTTGTGTGACAGATGATCCATCCAAACAGCCAACTTATGTTAACACCAGGACATTTTTTAATTGTACAAAGCACTCAATGCAATACCGAAATCTAACTATACGGATCAAAAGATGCTTTTCACACAACATTGAAAACTCATGCAACACTTGGTACAACGATTTTGTAAACATTGACCAAAGGACCACCTTAATTAATTACAAAACAGACCTAAATTGTACAAAGCACAAACAAACATAAAGAAGAGAGATATTGTTTTATGGCGAAATGAAAATAATACATTACCCATAGTTTGCCCGTTAGGCATCATTGAAGAAATCTATCCAGGTGCAAATAGTGCAATATCCAAACTTTGTAGTTTATCATTAGACCAGAAGTAATTGATGACGCGGTGTCCAATATTGACTTCGTCAATATTTTTTATATTGTAAATACTCATTTACCAGCTTCTAACTTTTGATGAGTGATCTATAAAACATAGAGCTTAGATATCAGTGAGGACATATATTTTAGTCCCCCATCTAATCCTGTAAATGCACCTATATTTGTGGAATTAGGCTGCAATATTTTAACAGGTCAGCCCATCAGAAGCATGTTATCCACAGGTGAGAGGAGGAGGTACCACCTCTAATAGAGGGGCATTCATTGCAACCGCAATATTACGTGTTTTTATCGCAGCCGTCACCATTCAAGGTACCATCGTAAAGGATATCAAAATTGTACCAGCAACTGTTGTCTCTACCAGCGTTTCGCCTCACAACACCATCCTCGACAAACCAGCTTGAATTAATGGATTCTCGAGGAAGTCATTGGCTGCGTTGTGTCCAAGCACGTTTGTTAGAGATGTCCGGTTGCAATAGAATGACTCCCATCAAAAATTTGTCACCAAGGAAGGCGTTATATCTTCCTAAGGAGGTCATTTACTGTACCAAAAAAAGATCATATGTCCGGTAGCAAGGCCAACTCCAAATAAAGGCTGGTGGAATTCTCATGTAGAATGAATGTAGACGTTCATCGAGGGGGGAGAATGTTCGAGGACCCTGCAAACAAAGGAGTTTGAGATTATATAATATACATAGTAATAAAATAAATTAAAGGCATCAGGTGTAGTTGATTTCCCACCGTGCAATGTTGTAAATTCGCGAAAAACTGAAAACACACGCGCACGTCACTTAACAAATGAAAACATGTAAAACTTTATTTTTGCTGAAACTTAGATAAATTCCAGACGTAAAAATTCGTTCATTATATATATAAATATTTACAACGACAATTGATTCGGGATTATTAAAAGAACAAAGAGCACTCAATTGTCGTGATTTGTTCTTATATACAATTCCAATCAGTTCATTAATAGAAATCTAACTTGCTTTGCGATCTATGAGTTTGAATGTACGTTGATTATCATAGCGTTAAATTAGAGTATTTATATATAGAAATAATTTGCTTTTAAATTTGAATAACTGTTAATTAGGACAAATTGCTTTTTTCTTTAATTATAACCCTATTTGGATGTTTTTAAAAATTCGTAAATAAACATAACCTTGAATTAGCTAAAGAATTTTTAATTTCCTAATATATTTGGTTATATTCTCTTACCGCTACACTAAACAATTCACACAAAATTGTGTATAGAACACTGAGGCTAACGGCCTTTTTAGATATATTTTTGGACGCTCGTCCATCTTCTTTTCTTAAAGATGTCAGAATTTTCGCAATTTGTGAGTAATCTTTAATAAATCGCCGGTAGTACCCAAAAATTCCGAGGAAGGATAGAAAGTCTTTAAGGGTTTTTGGTTTGGAGAAGTTTGCAATCGCTTGCACTTTTTTTGGATTCTTTTTTGTACCGTGTTTTGAGATGATAGAGCCTAGAAATTCGACTTATCGTTTGAAGAAGTCGCGTTTATCAAGCTGAATTCTCATGCTCGCTGTTTCCAACGTCTAGAATATTAATTCCAGATTTCCAAGTCCCCGTTTTTCCAAAAAATGATATCGTCTATAAGGCGTAACGTCTTTTACCGATGTAATCCCTCAAAATAAATAATAGTAATAAATAAATGAGGTTAACAAAGGACTGGAACTGATGATTAGGAGGCCGGATGCGCATGGTTTTTTTGAGGGATTATTTGTTCAGATGAAAATCAAAGGAGGTCAGATGTTTGGACTTTCGTAGCATTCTAATGATACGTTCTGAGTGTCCGTAGTTGGTGATCATAGCGTTTATTCGAAGGTTGTAAAGCGATGAATTCTAGACGATTATTGTAAAGTGGGAGATGGAAGTTGTTACGTCAAAATAGATTGCGTAGAAGGAAACTAGAACCATGCGACTTCTCATGCACCTATACCTTCCATCGGTACTACCTGGACGGAAACTGATTGGAACTAAAACAGCAACTCGGGCACTTTCGGCGAATTTTCCGCACTCTTTCTCAAAGGAAACGCAAATTAAATCTGCGTCCACAACTTCTTTTAGAATAAGTTTGTTTTCGCCTCTGCTACTTGATACCTTCTCATCAATGAAAAGTTCTTAGTTAACATCCCAGCTAAATATGCCTAATTCTTTCTCAAAACGGCAAGCAGCGTTTTCACTACCGGCAATATACGCATCACAAAGTGGACTGCTAAGTCTGTAAGTTTCAATCCCAGTTATAATAAAATTGAGTTTCAGATGATCCTCCCGAGCGAAGCGAAGAAATCTACGCTGTACTGATTCGATCCTTTTAATGTGGGTTGCTTAAAAACAAAGGTTTGACGAAGGAGATGATGAGGGATTTTGGGACGCAACTATCAGACAAAAAAAAATTTTTTTTATTATCATTATTTACAATTTCCATTAAGGAAGGATGCAATAATTGTTTATAAAAATTGAAAGCCCCTTTTCGGTCACGCGGTCAAATGGTGCAGCCAACATTTTCGCCATAGTTCATCTTAAATGAAAAAGTCAAGGATTTTTTATTGAGTGATGTAATATCCATCAAGGAGCTCAACCATGTAGCTTTGATCAGACTAAAATAAAATTGTGGAGCGCATTTAGTAGAAAATTTTCTTTTGTTGGAGCTTGGGTTTTCGGCTGTTTTCTTCAACCTTAATATTGTAATAAAAACGTGTGTTCAAAAAATTACTATTTTGTGTTGATAATTCCAAAGGACGCAAAGTTCTCATTCTTTCTAATTCTCTCAGTGCTTCATTATTACAATAGTTTGCCACAATCCAGCTTCTTAATATATAATCCTTCCAAAGACTTTACTAGGCTCTATGCCACGTGAGGAAGACATAGTCACCCTGTATCAAGTTAGTGGTTAGTTAGCAGACCATTGACTTAGGTCAAAAACCACGACTCACGCAATGTTGGCCATCGACATGGCACTGTATTGAATACCGGCATAGAATAGAAGAATTATATTTCAAGTAGTAGAAGTAAAAATGCTGTCATCACCATGATTAGGATAACAACGTTTACTACAAATTTCCCAAATACGGTCGCAGAATGTGTTGATGGCAGTTTCAAAGCCTTTTACATGAAACAAACGAGCTTGAATCAATCTATTCTCACATACCTCTGTTGATTGTTCAGCTCTCCGCCGTGTTGAGTTTTGCCGCAAATTCGTTAACCTTGCCTTACGTTCCACAGGCTTTTGGTGGTACGAAACATTGGGAATGGTCCCACGGTCTACACGCTACAAATCTTGACTTGGATGGTGTATCGCTAATGACGTATTATTTTTAATCACGCTAACGTCACGCAGTCCTCAGCATGATACAAAAGAAACCTTGACTTCGTTGTATTCAAACTAATCCAGGTTTGAATTGGAATTCGGAGTTCAATGACTAAAATAATTTCTTGTCACTTGCTTTTTCAATTTGAACACATTGTCAAGTCTAATGGTTTACGCAGGTAGTACGACTAGCTGTATCAGGCCTGAGGAATTGGAACTCGGAGTTTAACGAAAAAGTCTCTGCTTAAAACCCACAGTACTAATTTTAAATAAAACCAACAAATCCTTAAGTCTCACGGTTTAGGCAGACAGTACCCCTTCAGCAGGATTTGAGGATCGAGGGTTAAAATTACCTTAATATTGTATTGTTATGGGGACTGAAAACATGCGCGAAGTTTCATGAAAATCGGCTAAGTAGAAGTAGTCGAAAATCTATCGCAAGCTAAACAAATAAACGGAACGTGAAGCTAAATAAAATTGATTAAAAATTGAAGTATCCAACACAAAGTAACGATTTTTTTTATTTTAAAAGTACATATTTGCGGGAAGATTTATGCTTATAAAAAAATATATTGCATTCATGATCGCTTCCAAGAAAGCATAGAGTCTGAATTCAATCCGTAAATATTTATTTATTAACTATTATTGTAAGCTATTGTAACCCATTATTGGGTAAAAGTCTTCATTAGCCTTTCCTATTTCACTGTATCAAGTGCTAATCTTTCCCATTCATTATTGTTGTTCTTTAGAGCCTTGTCGCAGGTTTTATGACCTCTCTCCTTTTTTGTCCTATTTCTTCTCGGTCTCCACTTTGTAACCGTTTTTGTCCATCTGTTATCCCATATCTTTTTCATGTGCTGTCGCAATTCCACTTTAGGTGCCCACACCTCTCAAAGATATCGGCAAAGCCTTTCCATTTCCTGCTTCCCACATTTCATATTTTTTCTCTTGTTGCATTCTCAATTTTGGGATTTGAAAGAAAAGAAAGGGTCAAATTGGATCAAATAAAAGAGAAATTAAGTAAAAATGCCTGTTCTATCGTCCTTCCTTGTATCATACTTACCTGGTGAGGTTCCGCTAGTAATTTAGAGGCGAGGCCTAAAGAAGGCCTTCGAGAATTCAAGCTCATGATAAACGACGTCGTGGAAATATTGTAAACTACAAAAAAAGAAGTAATGGTTAGAATATTGGAAATTGTTTAACGCCAAGAAAAGAAAAAATGATTATAATACTGGAAATTAAATGAAATATTAGAAAAAGAATTTCAATCTACTATTCTGGATATAGACTTTTGGAATTTAATGAACATTTCAGCAGATTTAATAAATAAAACTTGCAAGTTCAGTGATCACAGTGATCAACAAAAAAATGGAAAATCATGATCGTCTTAGTGAACAGCAAGAAAAACACCTTGAAGAAATCATAAAGATGGCAGAACTTCAAATGGGGAAGAGTCTGTTTCTAATCAGATTTGGCTCCAGTTAAATAGGTTCCACTAAGTCTCTCCTGTAAGCAATGCCTTACATCACTTGGGATAATCTGCGCAATTCTGTCGTCGATATCAAATCCGCATTCTTGCAAGCTCTACTGGCCGAAGAGTCAAAGCAGTATACAGCTTTCACTGTGCCAAACAAAGGATTTACGAAAATACCTTTCAGGTCGACGAATTTGCCAGAAACCTGACAAGGATTAATCAACACTGTCCCTTCGGAAACTTTAAAGATAAATGTATTCATATATCAAACGATATGATAATAACAACAAAAGCTTTCGAACAGCAGTCAGTTTTAGGTGAAGCACTCGATCAATTTCATAATCCTGGATTGATTATAAATTAATAAAAGAGCGAATTTTGTAAACGTGAAATAAAGTGTTTAGGGTATTTAGTAGCAGAAAATAGATTACAGGTCGATAAAATTAAATGTGTTCTGGACATCATCTGAAAAATGTTTCCGAAGGTTTATACTTCCTACGATGGTGTCGAAGATTCATACCGCATTTTTCAACCATGATTGCCCCAGTAATCGAGCCTTTAAAAAAAATGTAAATTCGCCTGCACCGAAGAGTGTGATAAGGCATTTAAACAGATAAAAGAAAAACTTGTCAGCGCCCTTATCCTGTCATGTCCGAATTTTTCCAATTTTGCTTCTGCTTACGGTGTGAACGTGGTATCAACATAAAACTTTAATAGCGAAGACAAAGTTATAACCTATTGAGTCGCTCACTGAATAAATGTGAAGGGAATTATTTGATCAGCTAGCAAAAATCGAAGAGTGGAATTTGTACAAACATCGTCGCCCTAGGTATTCTTCACTAGTTATACCTTCAGATTTCTGGCTTCAAGTAGCCTCAAAGTAGCAAAGGAAATTTTTCAAGAGACATTAAATATACAGCTGAGTATCATCCTCAAGCCAATCCAGTAGAAAAAATAAACCAGACTATGCTTCGAGCATATTTAACTAAAGAACCACTGGGTATGGAATACACATTTAGCTAAAATCACCTGCGCAATATTACAAACACGGACCTAAGAAGCTCGTAAATTAACGCCGTATTTTATAAATTTCGTTCGCGATATGATTTTTAATAGCAGTGCTCATAGATTGACGAGCGAAGAAATTGTGTGCGATGCAAATCCTTGGAAGAGCTTATTTAACCGGAAAATATTCGTACAAGTACGGATGTAGTAACGTGGAAAAGTAGAAATTATGGACTTACTATGGATTATCCCGAAATCTCCCCATTGTCGCAACTCATCGCGAAAACACCAACTTTGATCAATATATACGTATATCACCTTCCGAAGGAAATAAACAACTCGTGGAAAAATAATATATTGTGCAGAAAACTCAAAAATTGCTCCCCTCTACACGAGGTGCGCATAGTATTCTTCATCAGTAGTGCTCGGGGCAGGAGGCTTAATAAAGTACGCCAGATGACGTAATTATTATAAGGTATGATAAATGGCGCAGGGTGTCAATGCGAGCAGAAAGATTTACTTTGTCCCGTTTTCTTCCTGCATAACAAGAGGAGAAAACCGACTTTACCGAACATATGTGATGAAAGACTATATTCTTACCTACCCTTTCTCCTGAGCAGTCCAGTCGATCCTGTAGGGTTATGTACAACAACCTGCTACATACACTCATTGTCACTCTTTCCATCCCACTTTCACATACTTCTAAGACCTTCACATTTTTCTACGAGAATCGACCGCAGTAATGCCGACGGTACTATCTCATCTCTTAACTGGAAGAAGGAAGAAATTGGCTTAGTCTATGAAGGGCACCCTGGAAAAGAGCCTTGGATCACCATTGCTGCGGCGTGATTCCGGATCGAGGGCACGTTCAGCTGATTGCCTGTGCAGATCAACGCTCAGCAGATTTGTATGCGCCAACTCAAGTGAGTGAGCTCTGGCAAGGGACTAGACTCGAGGCCGTCTCCAAGAACCTGATCCTGAAGAAGCTAAGGTCTAGAGCCTGGATTCCCGTTGAGACGCCTAGCTCTAGAGAGACGCTGGATCTCATCCAACTAGGATGCCACTGGAAGATAGTCCAAGTTAGTGAAGCCAAGGGTAACACGTGGCAGGCAATAATCGTCCTGAACGGGGAATCCCTGGCACCGATTTCCGAACGCCATGGTGGGCTTAACCTTCCTGGATAAAAGCTATTTTACACGGAAGATAAGGGGAGAGCTAGGTCCTGTATCATAAATAAAAACAGTTACAATGCCTTAATACTTCCTAATTTCAGTGATGAGGACACGATAATTGTGGCGCTGGAGATACAATTTAAGACCATCTGATTAGCCTCTAGGTACATAGCTCATAGCCAAAAAGAGCTAACGTAAGAGAATCTCCGCAAAGTTGAAACTTAAGAAATTTGACAAACCAGGGATCACCATAGTCACCGGGACGAATGCGAACGCGTACCATATGGTATGGAGAAGCTTGGACATAAATGACAGAGATAAGTCACTCCTTGACTAAATTTTGAACACCGAACTACTTCTACATATGTAACATAGCAAATTAACCCGCTTATATTAGCTCCATAAGGCGAGAGATTCTAAACTAAACACTAGTCACAGTACGCTCTGCTCACTTGATCAGGAAGTAGAGGGTCTCTAAAAAAACCTCCTTTTCTTATCACAAATATATAGAATTCAGTTTGGCAAATTAAAAATCAATTTATTCTCCCTACCAAAATAAGAAGAGAACCAATTTTGCTATTCGTACCGACTTCGGACACTCCAGAATTCTGAACACGTGTACGCGGATGACCAAGTATGTTGACTACACCATACCTACACCATTCCCTGAACAAAAAATTTAATCACACATTCCCCACCAAATAAAAATGGAGTGAATGGACTGTACCTCACTAATATAACACTGGATTGAGTGACGATATTCACTGACAGGCAGGCAGCTATAAAACCCATCGCACGGTTTCAGCCAACCTCCAATGTCGTTTCAAGCTGCCGGCTAAAACTAAATTAACTATTAGAGCGATATAAGGTATATCTTGCCTGGGTACAGGAGCACTGTAATATCCGGGTAGCAGTAAGTCAGATGAATTAGCTAGTTTCTGAAATATGCTGTTAGTCCTTGTCTGCCAAGGCGTCGAAAAGTGTCTCATCGAAAATATTTCGGAATAGGTCAAATGCATCAGCCTAACAATGAAAGTACAAAGTTACACACTTGAGATTTTCATCATGTACTGATTCCCATCTTAAAAAAGCACCTCAAAACATCCCTTTTCTTCATAAGTTCAGTACTTTGTTTCGTGGCCATTTTGAACTAGATTTTGAAAGCAGTACAGGAAGTAAGGCCATCGAAGATTACAGTTTTTAGTATTGTGTAGAATTCGATGGCAACAGGCACACCTTCAATCGCTCGAATTCTGCTCTCCAATTTCCCAAGTCTGATTTCATACTCTCCAGACTGTCTTTTAAATTGGCCATGTCTCTATCTGTGGGACTTGATGGCAACGGGCGCATTTTCAATCAATCGAAATCGGTTCTCAAATTGCCGCGACCCGATCTGGTGCTCTCCAGATTGTCCTTTGATCACCTCAGATCTCACGGTGGTAATTTTTATCTCCAATTATTCCTCCAGAGATTTCATGCCAACTTCCCGAGATTTTTAGAGATTTCCCAAATCTCTTGCTTCCATACATAAATGCTATTCGTTCGAAAGAGAAAGAAATTTCTTAAATGCATTTAAAGGCCATTGTGAACAAATACAAATACTGCCAGTGTGAACAAATACAAATACTGCCAGCAATTAGCTGACTTCATTCTAATATCTCAACTACGAACGTGTGCATATTATCAAAAATTTAGCAATACATTCTCAGCTATGCTGTAATTTTTATCAAACATTCTTCAATAGCAACCAAAAAAGATTAAGGAATGCAATCGCAAAAAATAACATATGTAGCACCCGCCAGCCGTTAAATTCAAATATCAAAACATTATAGAATATAGGAGTACGAAATATAAACAAGTAGGTATTTATACTTCGCTACGACCTGTCAACTAAGAATACTACATATTGAATATAAATAAGGCATATTTTAAACATTTTATTTGCAAAGAATTTTTTATTAACGTTCCTTACTTTCCATCTGCCGAAATTCCTGATCAGAATCACAAAACGCATGAGAAGGAAAAGAGAGCAAATTTCCTGCAAACGCATCTAAAGCAAAGATTTTGCCTAAGCCAATTTTCCATCAATGCGATCTAGCAAAACATGTAAACAAATTGTTATTAAAAATTGTAAGCAAACCACCACATGGAAGATATACATCCTTTGAACATCCTCCAATTTTAGGGCAAAGTATACTTCTTTTTCGCGCAGACAACTTTTACTTCGTTTTTACAGTCATATTCATACTTCGCTTTTCCTGCAGAGCCTTGACTTTCCGAGGAGGTCCTTTTTTAGTTTGTCACCACTACATACTAACCATCTTTGATACCGGGGTGTAATGATGCACCCATGTCTCGTATGTTATTATAATTTACATTACCAACCTTATATTTTTTTATTTACTTGCACTATTCTGGAAAGTCAAACAAATAAAAAAATGTGGTATGCTTATTTTCTGAATTTTCTTAATTTACCCGGCAGAACCTGTAAAAGAAGTTTGGTGTTCTTCTCGGGATTAATTAAAATTTTTATAGGTATTTTCCAATATTTTTATTGCCTAATAAAAAGACGTATTTGTTTTACTACGTTCCATTCTCCATAATTTGTTCCTTGTTGCCCAATCTTGTCAAAATAAGGCTATAATAATAAAGTACTAATGGTAAATCTCAAAGTGTACATCTCTAAAAATCTATAAAAATAAGAGGTATTTCTAAATTATTAAACTGCAGTAAATTGCACAAAATATTGAAAAATATTTTTCCCTTCTTCCTATTAACATGATAAATTCAAAATTCCTTGAAAATTAGACCATTTTTATAGCTCTCACGGTCAGGAGGATAACATACATTCCTCTTTTCACATAAAAGGTATAATATAAACGTTTTTCAAATTAAATATATTTCACACCATCTTATTTTGTAAATTAAAAAAAACAAGGGTCTGACATCAGTCAATTTTACCAATCTATATACAAACTTTCGAAATTTTATTGATAACAGATCAAGTAATTCAGTTAGCGCTGTTTAATAAAATTTTAAAATCGAAAAATCAGGAAATAAAAAAAAGGTCTTTAAAAATTAAAAACAAACCTTCAAAATTTAAAATAGACACTGCACACATGCATGTCATCATTCTGGAAATCCTGGAAGCACTACGACTGAGAATTTAAAGAGGCTTCGAGCATAAATACGCCAAAACGTTAAAAAATGTATATATTTTATCAATTATATAGCATAGTAAATAAGTTCTGCTCATATATATATATATATATATTTTCATATATTTCCTTTGTATCTGTGGTAGTTGCTACAGTTCCAGATGAGGTATCGTTTACCAATTATCTAATATTCATCTAAATCGAAACACTCGTTGTCCAAGTCATCTAGTTGCATGCTCTGGAAGTCTACTTTGTAACGTAAAATACCTGTGAAAAATAATGTAATGAAATCAATTTCTTTGTTTGATATAACAATCTAAAAATTTCAATAAAACAAAAACAAGCAGTACAAATCCACTTAGAAATAACACTAATATACCACTTCATAACATTTACTATTTCCTTACTTACTATCGTTGCTCAATATAGAGAAATATTTACAGACAGATGTATCAACTTTGCAATCTTTTGGAAAACTGAGGACGTAAATTTAAACTAACTGAAACAGTCTTGTATTGTTAAAGCTATAAGCTTTATTGTATTAACAAATTACTAAATATTTTCAATCAGGTGCAGCTCTTTCTTAAAACTGAATTTAAAAACGTATTAGAAATTCTGTCAATGCACATTGTAATATCATTTGTATAATGTACAACTGGATACAATTAGAGCAAACATATTCTTAAGATTTTAATATAAAAACTAGTGTCATAACACTCGCAATTCTCGAAACCGAATGTTTAGTTTTACAACCGGCAAAAGTTTGTCGCTAATTCTCGGTTAATCATCCACTAGTTTCTTATCTACAATTTTAAGAAACCTTAAATAACCCCATATATAAAATTTTCATTTCGTTTTACTTTATGATTTGGCTATTTCTAATCTTGAGCCACATTTTAGCTAACTACTTTGAAAAAGAAGTATACTGACAACCCCACATTCAAAACATAAGAAATTCCACAAAGGAAATTTTGCGTTTGTGACTCAACATTTGCTATCTGGGGCTTTCGGAAAGCTTTTTGAGTCCCATTGCAGCTTGATACGTAAATTTACTATATAGTCAAACCGATTTTTAAATATGATGAGGTTTAAGATTTACTCTGTATGCAAACGGGGATAACATTTTCTCAGACATTATTAAAGGACCCATTTGTTGCACATTAAAGAGAATATATTATTTGCGAAGACTCAATTATACATTATTAAAAAATTCCAAATAAACAAATAACATACGTGTTTCATGTATTTTGTAAGACATAATTATTTTTAAACCGTGTCATCGCTAAAATATATATTATCAGCTAAACCGAAAGAGAAAAAATGCCCAACCTAACTGATATTTATAATTTATTCTTGCTTTTACATACATAATTTTTGCAATGCTCTAAAACATATTTTAAAATGCAACACTAGGATGGATGAATAATAATACTTTCCTTCTAGATTCAAATAATTTGCAACTTGCACCCACTTCACATGTTTCATCTTCTAACTCTTTGTGCGATGTTTAACAAATTACTTTCCTTTCAGTCTCATATGTAAAATACATAATTTGATATAAATTCCTAAACAAAAAAATTCATAATATTGAGCAAACAAGCAGGACATGCAACAAACATTGCACGTAATCCATTTATTAAGAAAGAACATTTACTGCACAGCTCATTATTTATATTTTGTACACCATCTAATAAAAACCACACTCTTCTCTTTACTTTTCATCTTGGAGAAAACTAGGAAGCTTGTTGGAAATTACTAGGTGTAGTGATTTTATAATATAGTTTCTGTTGAAATTCCTATAATTAAGCAGTCATTACTCTGTAGAGTAGTTGAAAGAAGTTTGTTTATATTGGAAACGTGTTACTCTAGATAAATTTAATTTCAAGCTAAATTTATGCATAAAGCAGTTTAGTACTACTCTTATTTATTTGAAAATTTTATTACCTAACTACAGTTTACTTCCACATATTGATAATGCAATAATTTAAGATGAAAAAAACTAAAAGACATTTTTACAAAGTTTGGACATTAGATCATATTATTTTGCTTCTAAGTATACTCTTTCAGAAAATTCAGAAAGTAATGAGCAATGACTGATAAACTGATTCGCTTTTACATGCATCAACAGCTTACCAACTTTTTGACGTTCAATAATGTTGTCGAGACAATTTTTGTTTAAAAAGACTTTTGGTTAATTTCACATATGCTGCAATATACTGCTATTATATGATTTACTAATATCTAATGATAAAAGACGCCTTCTGACAAATAATGTAAACATGGAAAAATTGTGTCATATAAAATGTTAAAATCATTTACGCGACGTCCTATAATATATACTGCCAGTTTTAAGTTTTCTTGTCCGACCATAGATATTTAAAACGACATATATAATACATAAATCCATTGAGATACCAACTTAAGATTTATACCAAATAAAAAGTAGATTGTATCCTAAAACATAATATATTCTTTGACAACAAAAATTAACTTTTCAAGGTATTTGACAGAAAACTAGATACATTTTTGGATTCGTTTATCCCTGAATTACCTTGATGGATTTTTTCGCACATTTTATTTGACACCATAATTAATACGCTACAGTAAGCACAACATAATTTATGATTATTTGAAAAACACCCTAGTTGCCACTTTTCAAAAAATTTAAGGAGGTTTATCTTTTTTATACACACTCTCAAAATAATTGTTAGGAATATACTATTTTCTTAAGGCACTTTGTTTCCAAAACCAGATTCAAATATGTCCAAAAAAATTTCCTAAACCCAAAAGGTAACCCAAAGATGGATTTTCGCGACTAAGTCTATGCGGAGAAATATTTAGCCAAAACTGAGTGTTATTTGTTTACTATTTATTGTAATTTGAGAATGTAATATAGTTTTCAACTTCATAAATCACCAACCGGTTGTTATATGCAGCTAAATGGCAAAAAGTATTTTTATATACACTTATATGTATAAATCGAATAACACATTCATATACAGTGCAAACTCTATTATTCGGAACAGCTCCTTTAAGGTAATCGAATTTTTATTAAATAACAAGATTTTAAACAATGTTAAAAATTTATGACAATCCAATTTAACAAGAAAATAAATTTATTAAATTTCTTTTATAGCAATACTGATTTAAATGTAACTAGTAATATAAAAAGTAAAGGAATACTTTCAATTATACTTACTTCAATTTATATTCTGACAAAAATAAAACAATTCATGTTATAAATTCATATTCATACTGGGATTGATTTGAAATAACTAAATGAACAATAAATAATAAATGAGTCTAATTTATAAGTATACTTATTTGAGCCACGGATAATCAAATCTGCACTGTAATAAAATCAGGTATAAAATTAAATGGAAATATTTAAATCCAAAATCAATCAATTCATTACGTTTCACTACATATTTTTAACTGGTGATTTATAATAAGAAAATTATAATATCATGTGTTTAAAACTAATTCCAAAATATAGTCTAAATTGAACGACATTTGCCCTTAACATTCAGGGGAAGGATTGCGGATTTTATTATTGTTGTGCTTTTTGGGCAATTGATATCAATTTTTAACAAAATTATTACAAATAGCATATGTAAGGTTTTTAAAAATGCAAAACAGGTTTTAGGATCTAACAAAAATAGTTAGTAATATTAAAAAGCATGATTCACAAAAACTCTGTATTAGCTTTTTAAAACACATTTTACTATACGAAGAACCAAAATCCAAAATTAACATTATAACTGAAATATGGTACATGAAATATGGTACATGAAATATTTAAAACTCTCTGAGTTTAGCATATAACTTGTTTCTAACAGAAAAAATACTATTCAATGTTAATCTAAGTAAATAAAAAAAGCCACAAGACGTACGGATCAAAGCAAACATGCAATCCAGTACCTTAGCGTTAGGCAATAAAAATGTATGTGGAGTTCACTTTAGAGATTAAAATAGTTCTTGTATTAATGATATAGGGAAACTTTAAATCTAATAATCATCAAGGTCAACATCATCCAATGGTTCGTCAGCTTGGAGTGATTGAAAATCTACTTTATAACGCAATATTCCTACTCGGATTTAACCATTATAACGGGACGCAGCAAGTTAGCCAAATACGCAGCATTAGGAAACAAAGGTTAAACATTATATAGTTTTCAATTATGCTTACACACTAAACAAAGTGATTTTCTATATTTACCTCCTATTCCGCCAAACCCTCTGACGAACTGGCTTCCTTCTTGAGACTTATCAGTTATAATCTCAAGTGTTGCACCAAAACTTTTATAATTGTTTGCCAGCCATTCCAATAGCGGTTGAGACTCAACTAATTCCATTTCTACTCCACTCTATGAACAATAAGATTAATTTTGAATGTATCAATAAAACGTTTAGAACATTACTTCCTTGTCGGTAAAATGTGACTTGTCTTTCTCTTGCTCGGGAGTTAAATGTAATACTGTTGTCGATGTTGAATTTGCGTGATTTTTTAATACATAACGCTGAATATCCAAATTTTCCCAACATATGAGTGTCTCAACAGCGCCCAGTTCTAAAGCTCTTAGAGTATCTTCAACTCCAAAACAATATTTTCCCGTATCCTACGAAAATCAATATATATCTATATTGAATAATATCTAAAAAATGTAATACCTGTGAAATTTCATCGAAGTAACGTCCAATTAATTTTTTCTCTTGAATAAATTTGACATTTTGCAATGATTCTGCAGCTAATTCTATTGCTTGATTAAATCCGTTTTCACCTCCATAAGAAACATCTACTAATTTAATTATTTTTGATTGCAGTCTCTATAATATTGAAAAAATGTAGGGAATATAACAGATAGTACTTATCTGTAAACTATAACTTACAGGATCAAACATATCTGATTGACTTAATTCGGTTTTAAAATCTGCACTACCAGCTAATATTAAACCAGCAATATTGGGTTTATCATTTGTTATAAATAATTGTGTAGCTACTTCAGCTACTTTTCTCACATAATTATGTCTCTTTTCCATTCGCAAACGTGCAAAACGGAGAGCTGACTGTCCTCCACGACCATGTTTTTTTGGCAAGTCCACGGTAAATTTATGAAGAACTTCTCTCGTATTCCCCTAATAAGTAAATAAAGTTTTTGGCAGTTCCATATTCTTTTTTAAGTTTTATACCTGCAGAGTTCCAAAAAGAGCTCCATTACCATCCATTACAATAAATCCAAATTTATTGTCGTCAGCCAATAGAGCAGTCAACGCTTCCGTGTGAAATTTATTATCACACAAATATAAGGAAGTATTAATTGGCTTAAACGGTTCAAAGTCAATATTGACTTTCTTTTCTTTTCCTTCTTCTGTGACTATTGTGCCGCAGTAAATTACTAATCCATTTGGAGGCACTGAAATGGAAAGAGAAAAAAAACACTGTTAATATGGAGAGCATTAAAAATATATGGACACAAACTTCATAGGGTGTCTAGCAATTTTGAGAAAAGCAGTTTCTTTCTTAAAAATTTTGAATCAATACGAAATTTAATCCCAACATGGGATTCTTCTTTAGATATTTCAAAATTCGCAATAAAATCCTGTTCCAAATTCAACATAAAAATTAATATGTAAAAAATTTTTACATTCTATAAAGTCAATAAATTTTTCTATTATAAAACATAAATATTACAGATACAAAACAGATAACAAAAACAAATCATTTAAAAATATGTATATTTGTTTCAATTTGGGAGATTAGAAAGACAATTGCAATTATTAGTTAAACAATCACAAATTCTATTGTAATCATATAAAATTTACCGCACATTAATATTTACATTTTCGATTATGTATCTCAATTTACATTAATGAAAGAAACTGTCGGAACTGTTGAATTTATTTACTAAACAATATGTGTCACATATAAACCTTTAAAAACCCATTGCCCAGTATATGAGAAGATTTTTTCTAAAGTGCAAAATATTTGTATATTTTACTAATATTTTTTAATTAATTAATATTATTATTAAAACTACTCAAATCCGAAAAATCCAATGCTTTTGATTGGCGTGAACAAGTCTTTAACACGAGATATAGCAACCGGTCCTTATATATAAATATCAATACTTAGTTTATGTATGTTTCTTATAACGAATGAAAATCTTCGTACTGTTAACATATTATTGCATTGGGAATTTAGCTCAGTAGTATTTTCCGGTTTTTTATTTCCCGCAAATAAAAATTGATAAAAAATTTCGTTCCATGTTCAATTACAAATTTTAATGTGGAAAAAGGAAGAATAGAAATGGATACTTTAATATTTTAAGCTGCCTTTTATCTACTACAAAATTATTTTGAAAAAGATATGATTTATAAAAATAAGTTCAGATCTAGGAAGTCTCGTTAATAATTAAACAACAAAATAGGCAAAAATGGATGGAAGAAGTTATTAAATCCTCTACGCATTTTTGTTTGCCTATTTAAAGGCAGCTCTTAAATTAAAAAATTTACGTCAGTTTGAATTTTATTTACGCATATAAATAACGTGAAAATTACAATATAAGCATTTTCCTCCAATTCATGATTCGTAATTTTAAATACAATATTATTAATATTGTTTTTGAGTACTTGAGTGATTCCCCTTTGAATCTAAGGAAACCACAACTGCGGCAACCAGTTTCACAGTTCTTTTGTCGGACTAAAATCCCAAAAGACGTGGTATTCAATACCTGTAAGAAGCCGATGAGATTAAAAACAAAGAAGCTACGACAAAATCCTAATTGCTAGCACAAAAACTTTTTTTGGTAAACATATCATGCAACAAAAAATTTTCATACTAAACAATTTCAATTTTGTTTTTATTATTTTTTCCAGGATTTAATGTCACATCTTATAAAATACATTCCCATGAATAAAGGGGGATTAATTTTTTTTATATCTACAGATTTATTCTTAAAATGACGAAATTTTATATTGTTTCCATTACGTTTTCCAGCACTGTATACACCTATGCTATGCTATGTAAACGAATTTGGTGAATTAATGAATTTTTATTTAAAAATATGTACATATTTTTTTATTTTACAAAAAATAAATAATACTGTTTCATATATTTTTCAAATTAATTACATGTGTATGTGTTTCTTTTGAATGTGTATACTGGACTCAAATTGCACGATTTCAATTTACACGGCATTTTCGGGGAACCAACCTACCGTGTTAATCAAGGGTTAGGTATATTAATATTTATTCTATGGAACTTGTTCACACTGTAGTAAAAGCGCATGATACTGTAGCGCCATTTGCAGTGCAACTGTTTTCGTTTGCATTTTGACCACAAATTATGATGTTTTCAAGGTTCAACTATAAGAAGAATCAATTTTATTTTAATATTTTTATTATTTTGAAATTAAAATATATGCAGCAGAAATGTTTACACCATCCTGAAGTTCATGCACATGAACGTGCAAAAGAAAACAAAGTTGTTGGCCGAAGCTATTAAGTATAAGAATAATATTTCATTATCACTATTTATAAAAAAATGTTGAATACTTCACACAATGATTAAGGGGTGCTATTTATGTATCCAGAATAATGCATAAGAACAAATATTTATCACTAAATCATGATTTTATTGTTTTTCAAAATATTCTCCGCGATGATCGATATACTTTTGCATATGTTCCAACCAATTTTCATAGCACTTTTCCAATTTCGATTAAGGTATCTTCAAGACATGAATTTTGAGCTTCCAAACTGCGCAGTTGATTCTTCACGGAGGAGAACAAAAAGAAATCATTGGGTGCCAAATCAGGACTGTACGACGGATGAGCCATCAATTCGATGTTTTTACCGGTCAAATATTGAAATGATTGGGCCAATGTGTGAGAGCTCGCGTTGCAATGGTGAAGAATGATCCTGCGTCGCTATTTTTTTTCTTCAAAGACCGTTCTACGATCCTCTAGTGGCATTGTAACCACATGTCCATTTTTCTCAAAAAAAACAGGCGACCATTTGCTTCGAAGTGATTCTTGCGCGAACAACTTTTGTTGGATTTAGCTCATCTTGGAAATATAGTATACAGTCGATTGCTGTTTATTTTTGGGCTCATATGCACAGCCGTCTTTAAGCGATTGTCAAATTATGCGGAATCCAACGCACACAAATCCTTTTCAAGGCTAAATTTTCATGTGAAAATCTTGTGTATGCTTGTCATACTAATGCCCAGGGATTGCTCAATTTCACGGTATGTCTCATGACGATTTTGCAGTATCAATCTACGCACAGCATCGAACTTTTTTGACACAACAACCGATTTTCGACAACCTTCTTGAAATTCGTCTGTGAGCGAACGACGGCCATGATTGAATTCACTACACCAGTGATATACAATGGTTTTAGATGGCGCTTCATGGCCAAAAGCCGAAGTGAGTTGATCGATACACTGTTGTTGAGATAATCCACGTGGAAAATCGTAATAAATCATCGCACGAAAATTGTCACGAATTAATTCCATCTTTTAACTGAAACGAAATTGCAAACAACACAAATAGCGTTCATATGACAAAACGTTCTGAGTACGAGTACTATCAACAATGTCAAACTTTACGGTGTATATGTCAGATGGCGCCTAGCAACACCATTTTTGCCAACTCCGGATACATAAATAGCAACCTTTGTATAGAATCGTAACCGCAAATCGTCACCCCCGTAACTTTCACAGAAGGTGAAATGCATAACATCATCCGGATTCGTCAAAAAATTCCTACAGTATTACGAGATAAATGATACGTAAGCTAGAAAGTAGCACAGGCAAATAAATTTAAAAAAATGTTTGTGCAAAAGAGAGCCGTATGAAAAAAGTCATCGTTTTTTTTGTTCAAAATCAAAATTTAAAAAAATAAACAATTTAAAAAAAAATCAATTATGCATTTAATCACAAAAGGACAATAATATTATGAAGTAGATATGGTGTAAATTTGAATAGAATCGATCGAATAGCTCTCGAGATATAAGCTCCATGAGTTAGAAAAAAGTTGTCTCCAGAAACGCAAAAGAAAAACATTATCACCTCAGGGTGTTATAATCAAAGATTTTATTGTATTATCTTCAATTTTTTATTCCTGAGCCATACATTGTTCCTTCCATAGAGCTGTAATATTCTCAAGCTCTGTTTGTTGCCCTTTTCAGTTTTTCATGGCCCTTTTTGTGCTCTTATATACCTGTGTGAGTCTCTTCTCTACCGCGCTTACTTCAAATTACTATAATAACTCAGGTAATTTTTGGAATATTTACATATTCGATCTCACAAATAATTGTTTAAGGGCTAAATGAAATTTCAATGTGGTTTAACCTCTTAAATTTAAGATTTAATTTTGATTGAAAATCGTAAAAATTATAAAAAATAATTAATATATAAATAGAGCTTTCTGAAACGCAAGTTATTTTGATATAGCATTTCGACTTTTAATGAGTATATCTCTTTAAAATTATAATGTACCACTTTATATTTGTTTTGTTGTAATGAATGTAGTTTCTAAATGCAATATTAAACACAGAAGTTTTCCGAAAAATAGGACAATATTGTGTAAGAAATAAATGTCTATTTAAAACAGCACGAATTATAGAAAATTGATAATTGAAAATTCACTTTCGTTTGGAATACTATTTTCTAGACAGCCTATATTATTTAAAAGTCACTATAATTCCATTAATATTTTCTACAAAAACAAAATTAAATGTTTGTTACCTTTGGTGTATAGTTTAAGTCTATGCTGAACAGATGTAATGGCACCTAGTACTGAAAGTCGGTTTACTCGTGATTTTATGTTAGACGCCGTTCCGAATTCATCTGCCAACATTTTACTCACTCTCGATATTTGATCTTTTGGTGGAATAATCAGTGAAATCATACTCGTTCCATTTCTAAAAGATGGTTAGAAAAAAATTGATTAAACATTTTAATATAAAAATAGGGGACAATGTTTTATATGTTTTCTAAATATATTTTCAAAATAATAGTGACAAAGACTTAGAACGTGAAAAAAATTTTCAATTCTTTTCTTATTTTAACGACATTTGAGAATAGAAGCGTTTACATATACATTTATTAGATATAGATTTCGAAAATTGGGCCGTCACCAGTAGTGACATACTGTGAAAATTGCCCCGGCGCGCATGTAGTAAGATGCAATATTATCGTTTATTTATCAAATTTCTAACTCGTTGGAGTTCCATTCCTGCAAGTTCATACTTGCCAATTTAATTAACTCTCAATATTCGTCAAATAATTTAAAGGTTACTTATTTGTTTGATAGACTTGTCAAATGACTCTAAAATACCCACTAATTTTATTAACATTTCTAGCTCAATTTCGAGTGTTTTTTTAAGGTTGCTGAAAATAAAAATACTTTTAGTGTTACGCAAAATGTAGTCGTGATTCGATTCGCTTACAATGTCCTGTAATTTATTAGAACTGTTATTGCAAACAAGATCCAATAAACGGCAGTAGATGTCATGATCATCATTTATCAATCCAATCTAAATGAAAACATTTTTTATGCTTGCAGTAATGCCAATTTTCCTAAGGCTAAATTAATTGTACAAAACACCTTTTGCAAACTTATTCATGGCTATATCGTAATCAATCAAATCCTGATTTGCTTATAATTTTATAACCAAGCTCCATAGCCTCTACTTCCTCTCTGCTTATTATCCTTTAGCAATATTGCCAAATTTGTCTATGGTAAAAATGCTTCAGAGCGTCGTCAATTATGACGATATGACAGTCCTGTATACAGTACGTGATATCGTTACGTCCAATTTGCTTTTCTTATCTTATGAATAAAAAAATAAACTAAAACTCGAGAAGACTTAACCGTTTCGTTATTGTAATAGAGCACTTGCTGGGCAGGGTTGCTGCAATGTCCACCCAAAGATTGTCTCAAAAGTTGCTATTCGTTCAGTAATTCATTTCATGCAATCCAATAATAACCATAGTTATCTTGAGAAGTACTGGCTAATAATAAACTTTTAAGTACATTCTCAACTTCTTTGCACTTGATTTAAATATATTATATTATCATTCGTACTCGGTATTTTCCTTTGATTTCGATAAGTTGGATCACACATAATAATAACATGCCTTCCTCAATACTACTTACACTGTAAGTAACCCCTTACGTAAAATTTTGATGTGGCCCGTATTCAAACAATCAAACCTTCAGCAGCAGTATCTTTTTCTTTTCGATTATGTGTATTGTCGCTCGTTCGATACGTTTTTAACAGACTAAATTTAGGGACGTATTACACAGGCCTGCATGGAAAACAGATCAGAATGGTAAATCCGATAGATTTTTGAAAGCTGATTACAAAAAAAAAATCCAATCATGCACAGCTTTTGCAAAAATAGCATTTTGTATTACGATTTTCCAGTTTTTGGGTTCTTTTCTCTTCTCCTCCGTTGAAGAAATCACTGATTCAGAGAATTTGAAATAAAAGATATTTTAATATTGTAAATCAATCAGCAAATTTCAAAAATCCTGTTGGAGTTTTGATAACTGATTTAAGGCATTTTTAGGGCGGTAACTTCAAATATAAACTTCATTTTTATCTAGCACATAATATTAACTCAGATTCGAAAAAAAACCGAAAATTGGAAAATCGCGAAGCGATGCACAATACTGTAAGAGACCGTTATTAGAATTTAAATAAAAAGTGTTTTCTAATACATACAAAGTTTCTAAGTCCATATTCCTATGAAAATTACAAAAATGATACGTGTTCAATGTTTTCAAAATATGTATTAAACATGATTACGTATATTTTTTCTTGTTCCAATAAATGTAAATAATTATAATTAGTTGTTGTTATTTCACTATAATTATTCTATCTCCTTTCTATGACGCCTGCATAGTATGACCTAATTGCCATTTCCCTTTAATGTCGTTATAAATGAACTCTACTGTAATTAAAATTTTTTTATTACCCAAATTTTTTATACGAGAGAAAATCAATGTACATCCATCTTATTTATCAGTGTATAGATAAATTGGAACAATGGAAGAGCTAAGGAGCTTAAAAAAAATATAGCATGAAAAATTATACATACAAAACATACAAAATATACAAAATATTAAACTTTAAAGTAAAATCTTCGTGTGCGAATATGCAAAATATGCATAATCCGAATCTGTAAACACTTACATTTCCCTAATCCTTTTTCAAAAATTGTAGAAATACAACGGCACGTTACACACATTGAAGACATTGGCTTTTCATCATTAGCCGAAAAACTAGAACCTACACCAACCACCCACCTATTTATCTATTAGCTCTAATGGATAAAAATAACGATGACGAATTTTCTTTGTACGAAATGCTGATATATTTAGATATACACGGCACTTGCATTTCACTTTAACACGGCCAGGTTAGTCATACCACCAAGGAACAAAACAACGGCTGCCGTGTTATTGACAAGTGAACAATAAAAAAATAAATAATACTGTTTCATATATTTTTCAAATTACATGTGTATGTATTCCTTTTCAAACGAATTGCACGATTTCAATTTACACGGCATTTTCGGGGAACCAATCTACCGTGTAAATCGAGGGTTACGTATATTACTATCATACATAAAGGATTTCAGGATATGCAAAGGACTAAATTTTTTCAAAAATTTTCTATATAGGAATACTTAAAAATTCATATCTTCCATTTTAGTTGTTGCAGAATTTTCAAATGAAATGTAAGCAATTAATATATAATATAAAAATATTTTTTTTATAAATCCATTTTTTCAGTGCCGTTTAATTTTTATAATCTTTATAATAATTTACCTGCATGTATTCACGGAACACTTTAAATTTGCTAAAAAATATAATACTTTTATATTTTAGAGGAAAAACCTCCAAATTATCGTTTCCCTAAGTCTACGTAGACAGGAAAGGAATTTATATTTTGTTTATTTTATAATTGGACTTTAAGTCATAGGAAATAAAGCCATTGCTCTAAGAAATTTGTGATTTATTGTATCAAAACGGATTTCCCTCGTGAAAATTAACTTTTTCCAAATGCATTTATCTGTTTAATATTAGCTTATCTACGGCACAGCCTTGACTAATAAGAATTTTACATGCCAAATGTGGGCAAAAATTGCGTGGAACCAAAAAAGTCATATTTTATTCCTTCATCCATCATTATGCAAATCAACATCAATCATATTCTAAATGTTAGACCGCGTCATAACGAGTATTTGTACTAAATTCTATATCAATTGGTTTAATGATTAAGATATTATAAGATATATAATAAAATCGGTGACATAAAAAGCCGATCAACATCAATAAATTCGTGCGCCTTTCGTTGTGCGGTAAATGTTCCCGCTCAGATTTGCTCCGCACGCTGTTTGTTTTCCCAATACAGGCATTTTTGTTGTTCGTTATGAAACCTTTGATCACGCTGTGCGAGAAATTCATTTGTCATTCGCTTTCGAGGACTCGTAAAGTGCACTAAAGCGAAAAGGAGCAATGAAATTTCTTAAAAGCTTATTCAAAACTATGAAAATTAAAAGCTATTTAGCTATAAAGCTATTTAGCATAAATATTTTTTTGTGAAACATGATTATAAAAGTTTTTCCTTTACGTAGGTTACTATTTATGTATCCTGAGCTGTCAAAAATAGTGATGCTAGGGGCCATCTGACATATACACCGTAAAGTTTGACATTGTTGATGGTACTCGTACTCAGAGCGTTTTGTCATAGGGATGCTATTTGTGTTGTTTACAGTGACTTGAAAATTTCGTCACAGTGAAAAAATCTAACTAATTCGTGCGAATTTTCGTGCAATGATTTACTACGACTTTCCACGTGGACTATCTCAACAACAGTGTATCGATCAACTCACTTCGACTTTTGGCGATGAAGCACCATCTAGAACCATTGTATATCACTGGTGTAGTGAATTCAATCATGGCCGTCGTTCGCTCACAGACGAATTTCAAGAAGGTTGTCGAAAATCGGTTGTTGTGTCAAAAAAGTTCGATGCTGTGCGTAGATTGATACTGCAAAATCGTTATGAGACATACCGTAAGATTGAGGCATCCCTGAGCATTAATATGACAAGCATACACAAGATTGGAAATATTAGCCGTAAAAAAGACTTGTGTGCGTTGAATTCCGCATTATTTGGTGCAAAGAAATGTCCAAAAACATATACATCTACATCTATGTGACGAATCTTGGATCTATGCCTATGAGCCCGAAAGTAAACAGCAGTCAACTGTATGGGTTTTCCAAGATGAGCCAAACCCAACAAAAGTTGTTCGCGCAAGAAGCAATTCGAAGCAAATGGTCGCCTGTTCTTTGGAATAAAAAAAACAAAACGTAAAATTGGTTCAAATGTAAACAAAAGTGTATCGATCATCGCGGAGAAAATTTTGAAAAACAATAAAACCATGATTTAATGATAAATATTTGTTTATATATATATATATTTCCGGATATATAGATAATATCCCTCGTATATAGACATATCTTTAAACGCGTTTCTCTCGAAATCAGATTTTCAGAATCGGTGACTATAATATCTCAAATAATATTATATAAATTTATTCCAATTTTGTTGTACACGTTTTACATAAGAAAAACTAGTCCTTGAATGAAGAACTTTTTCTTCGTTTGATTAATACTTCTATTTTATTTCAGTAAGAAAAGTATTCTTCCACTTTGAACATCCGCCACTTTATCGCAAACAATTTCTTAAAAGATGAAGGACTAAACAATCCGACATTTAAAATAAATTCAATTTGTTCCTCAATTTTTACTTTGCTTTTTACTTACTATAAAATTGCATTATTTCATTTTTTGCTGAAGTACGTAGTACATTGTAAAAAATTTTTATAAACATTTCGTGCCTCTTTTTCTCGAAAATAAGATTTTTATTTCTATCCTGCGCTATTTATTTAACCCTTCAACTATTTATGTCGAGTCTACTCGTCATGAAGAAACGGCAATTTCTTGCATATTGTCGCAAATGAATCAATCGTAATTTTTCTTTCCTAAAGAAGGGCAAATAAAGAGTTTTTAAAAAATATACATTTTTGAATAATAAAATTATCCCGCAACTTTTTTTTTTCAAGTGAAACATTAATTTTAGACAAGTAAACAATTGGATCTTGTAAAGAAGGCCTTTTTATATGTCCATACATTTTTCTGAGGTGAATTCAGAAGTAATTGATAAACAGTAAAAGATTTCCCGCGTGGGGTCTCACGTTGTTAGTTACAAGGTGTGACCGCAACGGGATAAAATGTATTGACTTCTTACTGAAATATATAGAAAAAACTATTGAACTATATTCCGATAATTCATCAAATACGTCTCAACTTGGTCGGCTAGCCTCAAACCTTCACGATTGCTTAGAAAGCATTTCCCTCACTTTGTACCAACCAAGTACAAAAGCAAAATTAAATCCTACACGGAGATGTTCGTATTGTTCGAAAAATAATAATAAAAGAGAATCGAGATATTGCTGTCCAACATGCAAGGTAGCATTATGTGTTACAGCTTGCTTTAAAAAGTATCATTGTCCTTAATTGAATTAAATTTTTAGTTTTGTAATTTAAATTTCTTGAAATTCGTTTTAAATTGTTTTTATTTTAATTCTATACTGTCATAAAGTTATCTTTATATGGCATACTTCTTATGAATGAAATAAATTTTGTTTAACAACGAATAAAAATGTACATTTCCTAAAAACCCAACATGCAGGACTTGATTTTATCATAACTGCTTAATTTTACAGTACAAACATTTTACTGTTTTCGTCGAATATACTCGTCTTCGCTGGAAAATAATTGAGCAGACAGAAACAGCTTTTCAAAACAATATAAAACAGTTAAGGGGTTAAGTAATTGTTTTCATTTGACTACGTACTTCTCAAGCTATTCTTATAGAAATATGTTCCAGGTTCAAGTTAAAAGCTTAATCTATCCGGCCTGAGAACACCTTACGAGATTTTCTTTTATGAGCTTTAATGCCGCAATTAAAAAAAATAACTAAATAAATAAAAGTTTATATGTCCTCCTCAAAACATGTACAATAAAAACCTTTAAATAGATTTTGTATTACTTTTCCAATATCGTTATAAAAAATTATCCAAATTGCTCTCATATTAATTTGTTTTTGGTCAATAAAAATCTGTAAAAACACAAAGTCGAAAATTTTGTAACTCCAATTATTGAAAGTATTCCTAATATTTATGTATTTATTTTAATTCTAATATTCATTATAATATATAGATAAATCAAACCGGTTAAATGAAAAACTATTAAAATTATTTCAATTTATCTAACACATTTTTATAAGTTGTTAATTCCTGGCTCGACTTTTTGAATTACTATAATGCAATACATTAAGATTTTGTTATTTTGGAGGGAAATTCAAAACGCCAACTAATTAGACCTTAAATAAACTAATATTCACATAAAAGAATTCGACACAGAAAAAAATTAAAGAATTAGTCACAATAATTTATGGTCTGTCAAGAATCACAGTCTGGGAACCAGAAAGTATATTTCAATGTGCTTAAAACCTACTGGGCTTTAACTCAAATTATGTAAGCGAATTTCATTCATATTAGTTATTCTCGAAATTCTTGGAAAGTCCACAAAAAAAAGCGGCACATAAAGAAAACCTGAAATTATTGAAAATCTACAGAATAAAATCTCCCCTATGACATATATATTGTAAATAATAAGTAATATGTAAATCAGGTATTTAAATTAATTACAACAAATTTCTTAGTCGATTTTCGAGCAGCATGTACCTTTAGCAAATAATTGAAGAATCGAGAAAGATTAAACAATTTACCCACTGTATATTAATGAAAGATCGTCACGTGTATGTTAATAAGTAAGTTTTAAGACTTAAATATTAAGTGTACCCATAAGTAGTCAATTATTTTGAAATCTGTAATAAAACAAATTTTGTAGTAAAATCGAGTTTTTATTTCTTAATCTATTATAAAATTTCTGCAAATGTTCAATCCCCTTCTTATAGAAATCCAGGGTCCGTGAAACAAAATGTAACGCAAGGTGTCTCCTTACATCTTCTACAGAAATGAATGTTTTATTTTTTAAAGAATGCTCCAGAGATCTGAAGAAATGATAGTCAGACGGAGCAATATCTGGTGAGTGCGGCGAGTGCGGTAAAACTCCCCATTGCAATTCTATAAATTTTTCATGAGTGAATTTCTCTGTATGGGATCGGACATTGTCATATTATACTGCAATATATACTACACCTTTTCTACGAACTAAAGATGCCCTCTTTTTCGACAGTTTTGAATATAGTCGTTGTAGTTATTGGCAATACAACTCACCAGTAACTGTTTCTCCAGGTTTCAACAAATCAAAATGAATTATGCCACTATAGTCCCACCAAATACACGTTAACACCTTTTTCAGTGAGAAGCTTGATATAGGAATTGGTACTGGAGTTTGACTTGCATAGAATCATTGCTTTGAACGCTTTATGTTATCGTAAAGAATCCATTCTGCTAAGAAATGGATCTCCACAAAATCTGGATAGCAATAAAGTGCGAACTGATCGACGAAGATCCTTGTTAGCTTCAGATAATTGATACGATTCCCATACTCCTTGCCTATGTACCTTTCCAATTTCGTACAGGTGCCTTTTTATAGTTGACCATGTGGACCCAAGGCTTCTTGTATACTTAATCTCGGATCAGATTCCACTAGAGATGTCATTATCAAATTCAATTGGTCGTCCAATTCGAGGCCTGTCAGAGAGGTCATAATCACCAGCAGTAAACATCCTGAACCAACGTTGACACTTGTTAACCTTCAAAACATCTCCACAAATATCGCAATACTTATACTAAAAATACTTTTTAGAATATTTAGAACACAGGCTTTACCGAAAACTGTAAAAGAATACGTGTTTCCTCTTCAACGTTCGGTATAGAATCAAAGGCAAAAAAATTCTTTCCAACTAATTGATTACTTATGGGTACCCCTAATATAATAACATTAAGTCAACATATGATCTTTCATACGGAGTATTAATCAGAATCTAACTGAACAACAAACTACAAATCGAAGCATTAATAACCCTAAATTAGCAACAAATTCGACCAATCAGAATCAAAATGGAATTTCGTAGTTGTTTATAATTTCCTATACTGAAAATATAACAAAATATTTCGTAACAAAGTCGACTCTTCGTTTACTTTCATATTTTCACATAAATTCCTTTTTATATTAAAAATTACCTTTCAGAAGAGCCAAATTATATTAAAATATGAAATTAAATTATTATTGAGAAGTATATTAGTAGCTAAAAACCTTTTTTTCCCTTTAACCGTTTTATTATTATTACAGAATAAAATATAACAACTTTATAGCTTTAAAAACTACCCGAATTTTTAAACGTTTGCAAACAATTTTTATTGTTGTTATTTATTAAATGGACTTATACCACTATTTACGCAAAATAATACACTATTTATGAAAAAGCATTATAGCGTACTCTGCAAGCTATACAAAACAGTACACTGAGCTTAAACTAAAATTAACAGTTTTTTTTCAAATTTTTTATTAATCCTCTGTCGATGCCACGAAAATATGATTCAATAAGTATTTGTGCAATACCATTTTGGTTTTAAATTATTATTTTACCATGTAACAGGAATATCCTGTCTTTACGCCTATGCATAATTCAACGCAATAAAGAGCAAACCTTATTCATATGTGATCGATACCTCTTTGTTTTGCATTATGTTGCACGAACATTTCCTGGAAAATCCATTTTACTCTAAGTACCCGCTTGCCTTGGAAGTATACTCATATAAGCAATATTTCATACAAACCCGTGACAGTGAAAAAGACAAGCTCGGAAAAAATTGTGAAAATGTAAAAAATAAATATCGAGTTTTTATTCAATTTATTGAACAATTTTCTCAAATGTTGGCTCATAGAAATTATCATCATGACCTGACCCCAAAAGGCTTATTTATCTAAAACTCAAAAAGGACCCAAAACAACATTCTAGGACAATAATAAGAAATCACATTTACACGAGTATTTCGAAAAGAAAGATTAGTTTTTTGAAGGATATAGAATTACTTTTAGAAAGATATATCAAGTATCTTCAGGTTAAAAGAGAATATATAGCTACAGATTGGCGACTTAGCAGCGCGATTCAGCGGTGCAATTGTCGGAAACTGTTTTTGTATGTAATCGCTTAGAGCTATACACATTAGCGATTCAACGGCGCGACCGATTCGCGCGACTAAGCCGACAGTCTGAAATCTTACAAAAGAAATTTTAATATTTGCTATTGCTATAGAGATCGCGAATATTTCCGATCTCTTTTTACATCTATTGCCTTTTCTTACACTTTATTTTTAACGGTTGCTGTTAAACTAATAATTTTTTCCTAACTAACTAGTAATTATCATTAAGTAGCCATTTTACATAATCGCTATAAGAAGAATCTGAGACCTACAATAAAAAAAAATGGACAAATAAATCGTTAGCGCAACGATTCATATGGCTGCCAGAATGGAAAAAAGATTCCTATAGACCTTTGCTAGTAAAAACGAAAAAGGATTCAACATTTCCGTTACTTAGTGCTTCGAAATATTTGAGTATTTATGGTATTTTGAACTTACTGAGTGTTCTAAACTGGACTAATATCTGCATATAAGCTTTAAAAATCATGTTATTATCGCATATGTCTTTAAAGGTCTGATGAAATTCATCTTCTATAGGGAAAATCCTTCATCGACAACAAACTAAATCTTTAACAGTAGATACTTCGTTCACCACATCATTTGTGTAAAGGCATATTATTTTAATATTTCTTAAATTATTTGTGGTATGAGATGCAAGTTGCGTTCACAATTACTTTATGTGGAGAAGCATAACAATAAAGAAGCGGGTTGGAATTTTCAGTGTTGTGAATTTAAAAATTGATAATTTCCTGAGGAATATCTCGCAGTTATTTCTTTCTTTTATTTTCTGGATCGAATTTTATTACCATGTTCAAATCCGGGAGCAATGGAAATCGTAATATGTTATCAGGAATATCATAGCCTGATAACTAGTACCTACCGCATGTGTATTTTCTAATTCTCAAGGGCACTAACTTTTTAAGGATGACAATCTTATAACATTTAATTCTATATGCACTAACAAAGAATTTAATTCCTCGCCAGCTCCACTCAAGGCAATTAAAAATGAAACACTAGGAAATCAGGTTAAATCCGGATATATACATGAATATATAACCACTTAGTTCCTAAATGTATCACATAATTTCGTTACAAAGCCGTATTTTTTAACATTTGTTTGCATAGCAGACTCGAATAGTTCTGAAGTTCAGTCTTCAAAACGAGCCTATTACATCGCCTTTTAACGCCTAAATATTTGTAGTGTTAATAATTTTGATTTAAAGATTGTCTATCAAATGCACATAAATTGTCTTCGCGGACATTTGTGAAATATATTTCAAGATTATATCTACCGCATTTCCCAATTAACCTTCATATACAAAATGAGCTAAATCACATAATCGATCACTACAAGCACTATCACTCCTAACCTCTAATATCGGAATTCTTCTCTGACATTTTATGACAAACAGATATTTCGAATACTTACCCTCTAGCCATTTCCAAGCTTTTGATGAGCTTTTTGATCTTCCATATCTCTACGTTGCGATCCGCCGATGTCTCTTCGCTCGACATTTTTGAGACTTTCTAAGTTTACTTAAAACTAAGAACAGAAACAGCTGTACAAAATGTCCTCAGATCGAAAAGTTCTCGTGGCAAAATATGGCGTTTTGCTCCGCGCACACAACTGCAAGCACTTGGAAAGTGGTATACGTCTAATGGAATTTGTGAAAAACGTCAAGATTTGCTTCTACTCTGTCTTTCCGAATAACGTGAACAGAGCGATAATGTATGATAAATTAAAGAGAAAGAACTCACTCAATATTCCTCTAGTAAATTTTCCGTCGGATTTTATATGAAATTAATGTATACATCAACAGCCCGACTATCCACAAATTCATGCCATGTGCCGCCAACAAGAAAAAGACCTAACAAAATGGTCGAAAATTGAAAGGCTGACAGCCGACATGCACTACACTGGAGAACTACCATTTACCTTATTGTGTCCAAAGATATTTGCTAAGAAATTTATTACTTACACCAACAGAAGCGACACTATTCGGAAAGAACCATTTTGTGGAGTAACAAATAACATGATATTTTTTAAAACTGCTTTATACTACTAATTTTTAAAATAATCTTAAACGATTTCTCATAAAATCTAACAATGATTTGATATCTGAATTTAACGGCTGCCAGGTGCTATATAGGGCTTATTCATGCCGATTATATTATACAAAATTCATTGGTAGATTACCCCGAACTGCACCAACCCCAAATATGTGTTCGAAACGACTAAAAAATTGCTAAGAAATTGTTGTTAAAATTTGTTGAGACGTTTGATAGACGTCAGCTGATTGCTCACACTATTTATACTCTTCACACTGACCTTTATACTTTTTTATACATTTAAGAAATTTCTTTCTCTTTCGAGCGAACAGCACTAATGGAAGCAAGGGCTTTTGGATGTTTGAAAGCTCTATCAATTCAACCGTATAGAGCTTTCCACTATTTGCCCTCCATTGAAGTGACGCTACTTCATATTATTCATACTTCGCTTACACTTCCTACGTATATATATCAGAATAAGGCAATTATATAAGTAGAGTCACTTCTGAATTCAAATTCTGCATTCCGTGAAAGAAGATATAAATAGGAAAGACGTTGATTTCGTAGAACAATGTTAATAATATTTTTACATATTAAAAATTTGTGCAGCAGTATTTTTTTGGTTGCAAGTTTTTAATTTTGGATTTCTTATTGGTTTTAAGTGAAATAAAAGATGTCATTACTCAGAAGCTAAATTAAATGTAAAAAACTGTTTCGTGATCACGAATTTGCAAAACACGCGATCCATGGTATCGTTTTAGTAAACGAAGAATTTATAAATACTTAAGTATATTAGTTCTCCACTAGTCTCATAAAATTTTATGTACGAAATCTACAAAGTAATCTTACAAAACCTAACAGCCAGAAGAGTGTTTGTTTAATTCATGGCTTTGTTTGACATATGGATTATTGGAAGAATTCCATACAGCTGGGATACTTAATATGATAAGAAATAATTTTCAACACTCTTTATCTTCCAAACTTTCTAGTGCGGTCTAGACTAGTTGGTTCCACTACCTGTACTCAAATTTTACATATAAGGGCCTCTCTTTTTCATTCATTCCTCCTTATGAAGGATGGGTAGACCTATAACCGAAATATGAGTAATATCAAGTAGCGACACCCCATTAAGGAGTAAAAACTTACCGTCATAAAAATTAAATCGGACAGTGTAAAAGCCAGAAGTAAAAATAGTCGATGCGCGAAAAAGAAAGGTATACCTAGCAAAAGCTCTTCCCCTAAAATTTTGTATCTCCCATGTGGTGGCTTACTTCTAACTTCTGACAGCAACTTGTTTACAAATTTTGCTAAATCACATTTATTTAATGTTGGCTTGGGCAAAATTAGAAAATATTTATTGTAAATTTGTAAATTTACAGGAAATCGAATCAAATATGACAAGAATATGCTCAGGGGCTGCGTGAGGAGTACCTAAACTCATCAAGATTTTCGATACTGTTTACGCTTTTATTAATCTTTAAAACAATCCTAAACAATATACCATTAAAATTCTTTAATGTTTTGATATTTGAATTTAACGACTGGCAGGTGTCATATGTGTGTTACTCTTCGCTATTGCGTTCCTTAATCTTCATTGGCTGCTTGCGAAAAACTACACTATATTGTATTGTTGGTAAAAGCTACAGCATAGTTGAGAATGTGTTACGAAGTCAGCTGATTGCTAGCAATATTTGTACCCTTCACACTTCCCTTTAAAAGCATTTGAGAACTTTCTTTGTCTCTCGAACCACTAGCGCTTATGGAAACAAGAGCTTTTGGATTCTTGAAAGCTTTACCAACACAATCGTAAAGAGCTTTCTTCTATTTGCATCCTTGTCTCTTTTGGGCTCTCCATTGAAGTGTCGCTACTTGATATTATTCATACTTCGGTTTGGGTCCAAATGTCGAGGGTTGGACACCGTATGTGCTTTTTAAAGTTTTATTTTGTATAACATAGCAGTCATCTAATATTTTTCTACAAGTTTTTCTCTATATAATTTTTTACTGAAATGTTCTCTATAAAATGGAGCTAATTTCAAAAACCTTAACCTTTTACGATATTAAAAGTTCGCATATCTTTATGTATGGCATACAAAATACACATTATAATGTAGTTATATTAAGAGCCCCCTTCTAAAAATGAAAAAAATAAAAGTGGTAAGTTAATAATTATATAAGGAAAAAAAAAATTAATAAACAAACCTTTTTGAAAACCAATTTTTTCCAAATGCAATTTTTAGGGTGTGATGTGAATCCTTGCAAGTTTGAGACTTAGATTCACTCAGTTCCTTTATTGAAACATGAAGGTGTCAAAAGCACAGCGTTAAATATCATTTTTCAAATCCAGCAAATTATTTGTACGGGCTCCAGTTTCATTTAGCATCCGTCTGTGAATCCGTCTAAACATTCAGAGTACTATCAAAGTATTACTAACATGAAGTAGCGGCACTTCAATGAAAAGCATAAAATGAGAACGATGCAAATAGTGGAAGCTCTATGCGATTGTATTAGTAGAGCTTTCAAGCATACCAAAGCTCTTGCTTTATGCTGCTGGTTCGAAAGAGAAAGAAATTTCTTAAATCCATTGAAAGGTCAGTGTGAAGAGTACAAATACTGTGAGTAATCAGCTGACTTCAATCAGATATCTTAAATACGAACGTGTAATGCGCTCACTATCAAAATTTTCGCAACATATTCTCCAATATGGTGTAGTTCTGTGCAAGTAGCCAATAGAGATTAAGGAATGCAATAACGAAGAGCAACACATATGTAGCACCCACCAGCCATTAAATTCAAATATCAAAATACTAAAGGATTTTAATGGGATATCGTTTAGGATTATTTTAAAAGTTAGTAAAAGTATAAACAATCTTGAAAATCTTAATGAGTTCAGATACTTCCCCCCTATCGTACCCCTAAACATATTCTTGTTATATTTGAGTTTTATTTCTTCGATTTATTGTAAAGTAACAAATTAACAATAAATATTTTCTAATTGCAAGAGCATTCTAAGCAGGGATTTTGCTTAAGCCAATTTTCCATTAATGCAAATAGCAAAATATGTAAAATAATTGCTGCTAAAAATTGCAGATACATATGCTATAACCTTTTAACGTTCCCCAATTTTAGGGGAAGGGCTTTTGCTAAATACACCTTTCCTTTTCGCGAACGTCGATTCCTAGTTATATTTTTTACACTATCCATGAATAAAATTCTTATGCATACCGATTTAATTTTTATAACGCTAAATTTTCCTCCTTAAGGACTGTCGCTACTTCATATTATACATACTTTGCTGTAAATGCTTCATATAGCTCTTTGGCTTGTAAAGTGACAACAAAAAGTAAACATCGAGCGATAAGAGGAAAAGTGAACGGCAAGTAAATTTTTCAGACAACTTCTAAAGTGAAGTGAAATGTTACTGTTTCACGTTCCACGGAGTCATTTTTTTTGCAAACACACTAATAAAGTTATTTGTGTGATAACTTTATGTTTTCCAATCAATACTTAACGAACCCGAATACGTCTAGAAGGACAACAACTGATGTCAGACTTGGGATTAATTGAGTCTAGTACTTTGTACCTAGCTATACAAAGGAAATTCATGGGCTAGAAAATTACAGAGCTGAAGACCACAAAGCTAAATGAGGAACTCATTAGGCATGATCTATCGTTGAATCTCCAGAAGCAAGGCATAGTTGCTCTCCAGAAAGCTCTTGAAAATCAGAGAAAAATCTGGACACATTTGTGTTCGACGAAGCCCATATTAAAGAGAAAAAGGAATCGAACAAGCCTGAAACTCCGGATTTGATGCAGTTTCTGTGGTGTACGCAGGTAGGTCTTGAAGGAGGCATGAAATCGCTAGAAGAAGTTCAGAATTTTCTGAATTCAAAATTTTGATAGGAAGCACGAAGTGTCTTCATAAAAGCCAAAAGCTTCTGAACGAAAAGTTGGAATTTTGATAGGAAGCGTGAAGTTTCTTGAAAAAAGCCCAAAGCTTCTGAACGAAAAATTGCTAAAGTGGAATTTAACATGGCCGATTTAAAGGGAATATGGAGAGCACGAGCTCGGGTCGGAAAAACTTAAAAATGGATTTCAAGCAGCTGAGGATGCGTCCGTTATCATCAAATTTCACAGAAGGAAAGAGACTAAAACACCCGACCTTTGATGGCCTCACATCCTGACTCCTGCTGTTCCAAAGAACAGGGAAATGAGAAAGGACCAGCTCAAGGGAGCGGGAGTTGTTGAGTGGAGTTGATGTCATCAATCAATTATAACGTTACAGTAAATTTCTGATGGTAAGTGGAAAGGTGGGAACAGTGAACGACGATAACAGTGGACAGAGGCGTTTCATGATCGATAATTCGGACCGATTTAATAGGACAAAGAAAGAAGTAAGTTTAGAGAAGAAGCAAGTTTAACTTGAAGACTGTCACAAGTGAAACGATTACTGTCCACGGAGAAGGTCAATCGGATATATCCTTGGCCGATTGGAAATTCTCACATAAGTTCTTTGTAGACGATATATCCGGCGTGTGTGTCCTCAGTTTGAACTTCAAGGGGATTTATAGGATACAGTTGGTTATCAGAAGATGAGCAGTGAGATGCAGCAACGTCGAGATTCCAATGGCGTTTGGGTTTAACTAGTACTCTTTAATGAAGATCGTTGCGAATAAAGACATCGACAGTGGCCTTATGATTTTTTATTCTGAAAAGTTTTCCTATATAGCCCAATCTATAGTCTACGTGCTTCTTAGACTGCGCGCCTCATACCCGCCATGGTATAACAGACAATTGCGGTTCCTTCGCAAGAAGAGAAATAAACAGGCCTATCTCTTATCCAAAGCAGATTCTTATTACTCCAATTACCTAATTGTATTTACTCTCTTTTCAGATCCTTGTGATTCCCTTTACCTTGTAATCTACTCTTACCTGCGATCTAAAATGTTTTTGTCACTTTATTAAGTTAGAAAAAATCTCACGAGTATCCCTGAATCCTCAAACTTACTGACATTGCTTTAGCTGACCCGAAAACAAAGGCTAACTTATTTGCAAACTTCTTCAGCCCTTTGGCGACCACATTTAAGAACCCCACCTTCACTATTTCTGTTTTATACAAAATTGCCTTCAAACATCCGTGACAATTATAGACTTTTGCGTGGCGTCAGTTACCCTTCGTATAACGAACGACGACAACTTTAATCCAGGACCTGATGGGCTGCTCGTCATTGTCTTGAAACGATGTGCGTATCATTTAGCCCAACTTCACACCACACTTCTATCTTCTATCTTTCCTTGTCTATGGAAAGATTACTTCATTATTCCTATCCATAAAAAAGGTTGTAGGAGCAACTATCATTCAGTAGCTAAATTACCCTGTGTTCCTAAGGTCTTTGAGCGAATCTTTTATAAGTCCATGATTTTCCACTGCAAGCCTATTTTTTCCCTCATCCTACATGTCAGGACAAGTGGCTCGATGGATGTAGCATGTAATCGCCCATGATTTGAGATAAAACACAGGAAAGACAAGACTCACAGAAACGCTGACGTATTATCACAGTGATCATGTAAACCGAAATGCGTCTTACTCTCGTATTGCGAGTAAATTCTACTCTCGTATTGCGAAGACGTTCGAAGAATATTTGCTATACCTGTACCTGAATAGGGATCAGAGGAGCTTCGCGATGCCTAGTAAAACGATGGGGACATAACACCACATTTGGCGTGGAAAAAGCATAAATACAGTAGACCGCAATGGAAAGTCGTTTCGGCAAAGAACGAAGCCCTAAAGTGATATTGGGCCCAGGGGGACCCGTTGCATGTTCAGGACGGAATCCTAAAGAGTAAATGAGAAACCAACGATGGAAAATCGTATATAATGCAGATGACAGTATCCAGGTATTCCTTATTAGGTTGCGCATATTTATTGTGGGTATAATTGGATTCTTAGTGTAAACACAATTTCATTCAATTCCACTGCTATTTTTATTATTTGAACAATTTCACAAAATTTAAAAACTATAGTACAATAATAAAAAAATGTACTCATGTAATGTAGCAAAAGGGACAAAAAAAACTACAGAATTTCAAAATTTAATACTATTAATTTTTAATTCTACTTTGTTTATTAAATTTATTTAAATATTATATAAAGCTAATTTTGAATACCATAAGAAAATTATTTTTACCTACTATGAGGAAAAATTAAATGTATTAATATTAATTGACCACAAACTATTACCCAAGCTTTTACCAATAAAGTCCAGCAAGTCTTAAATCAAATCTGACCATATGACTTACATTTACACCTTTCGGTATTGAGCGCAAATTTCTGTTCGTGAATTCATGAAGTTGGTTGAAAGCCTCCGATGTCAAATTTGCCATTTATCAATTCTAATGTTAGATAATGTTTTGCTTTTTTTATTAATTAATTTAAGTGGGTTCGGGTATTTATTTTCTTTTTATTGATTATGTTTCATGATTTCATTATGTTTTTATTACTTCATTATTAATTAATGCATTTATTTTAGTGGAAGCGACTGTAACTTCGGAGGACCTCCGTCTAGGTAAATGCTTTCCATTTTTAACAATACGATAATCATTTCTTTTTAGTGATTAGCTGAACAGCGCATGTTCTGCGCAAGCTCCATGCCGGAAGGTCTGGAATTCATCTGGGAATCGACAAAGCTCTAGGGAAGATCAAGGAAAATTTCTATTGATTCAGCATGGGTAACGGCATTGAAGAATTGTGTTGTAAATGCACTATTTGTGCTGTAGCATAAGGACCACGGAATAAGCCTAGAGCGGCAATACAACAATACAACGTGGGGCTGCTATTCGAAAAGATTGCGATTGATGTCGACGGGCCATTCCCAGAGACAAATCGTCTGACAGAGGTACATTTTGGTCATCATGGACTACTTCAGCAAATGGCCTGAAGTCTACCCCATTCCGAACTAAGAGGCTAGGACTGTTTTGGATGAGTTGATCAACAAGCGGATAAGCAAATTCAAAGTTCCACGTGAACTGCATTTCGATCAAGCGAGAAACTTTAAGTCGCAAGTGTTCTAGGATGTTTGCGACATACTCGGGATAAGGAAAACAGGAACCTTACTACCCGCAATAAGATGGAATGGTGGAACGATTCAACAGAACTATTACGGAACATCTGAAGAAAGTGGTTGATGACTATCAGTCTGACTAGGACACCTATATTTCGAAATTCCTGATGGTATACCGGGCGGCAATTCATGGTTCCACCGGTCAGACAATTGCTAGGAAGATTTTCGGTCGACAAATTACTCCATTAAGTGATCTAAAATTTGAAACTGCGCCGGAAGTCAACGAATCATTCGGCGAGTATTCATCTACATTAAGAGCAAAGTTAGCAGAGTTTTATGAGACGGAATAGGAGGGATTTGCAAACGGTTAGTGATAGGATAAAGGCTTGCTGCAATCTAAGGACAAATGCAACAGGATGCAATGAAGGTGATAGAGTATGGTACAATCCTCGATGGATCAAAGGAAAGTCTTCAAAATTACAAAGGCCTTGCGAAGGTCTTAGCGCAGTTTTCATTCGTATAAAGAATATGGTTTATTACATTAAAAACTGACCAACTCGCAAAAAGAACGTCGTGCATGCGGACAGGTTTTGCCACTATGAGGAACCAGTTACTGGAAGGAAATCTGTTCAGAACGAGCATTTCTAAAGGGCGGCCAGTATAAAGAAAATTCGCGGCAGTTCTGGATCTGATGATCTAGACCCTTGTATGGCATCACTAACGTTTCTCTATCGTACCTACTGGCTCGAGAACTTTATGGAATGTTTCATAAGCCGTTGTGTAGTAGTCAAATACATTTTGGTTAATAGTTATAGCTTGAAATGCCCAGCTCCAAGTCCAGTATGGCTGATTACCGAAAAGAGTTATGACTTTAGCTAATTCTAGAGCAGACACAACGTGAGAACCTAATGGAAGGTTCGAAAAGGTTCCATAACCTCGAGGTAAATAAGGAGCTTCCAAATGCCATGGAAAAGCGAAATAATTTCCGCATTAAAATTATCATTTTACAATTTGCACCAACATTAAGAAATCTTGTTAATATCATTTGCAAAATCAACTGATGAAAGTGACACTACTTTTACGAACTTCTGTTTCTACTCATCGATATCTGTGGCGTATTTCAATTTTTTGTTTATAAATACATTTATTATCTTTCTAATTAGTACTAGCATTTTTACCAGAGTAATTACACCATATGGATAATTTAGCACAAGAGCTACAAGCCAACTCATAAAATTGCTTTGCTAAAGAGGTTATACACTAAATAAGGGTAAAGTGCCAAAAAATTTGCAAGTGTGAAGTTTGACTAAATTAATTTGGAACAAATATTAAATATACTAATTTCCTTCAAAACGGAATATTTATTTGTAAATAATTAACAATATAAAACAAGTGAATCTTTTATACGATCACATCATCTAACTATATTCTATGTTGTAGGCTATATTAATACTATAAATTATCCCAGAATTATACAGGATTGTCTGGATCTTTTTGGAAGCCTTAAACGCACAACTGAAAACATATCGAAACTTGCAACGAAACAAAACTTATGTCGAAACTTTGTGGGTAGGCATAGGAAATCCTGACATAAAAGACAACAAACTTGGGGTAGATCGAAAAATTCGGACAGTGCCATTCATTTCTGGATTGGTGTACAACATCGAAAAACAAAAATTTAAAATGACGATTTCGAATTAATGAGAGAGTTATTTTATTTACTGATGATATAAAAACGATGAATAAAAATTACCAACCCACGAATTAGAGCGATTTTTTACCAGTAAAGCTCTTTACTTCAAAGCAGTAACGTTAAAATGAGATATATTTATATGAGTTTTCAACTCTGGTGGTTCTCAAGTGGGCAACATTCTGCCTACATTTCGCACACAAACCTATATAAAGAAGTATACTACATGTGAAAAGATAATTTGCTTACTTTCGTTTTTCATTATTAAGTGAGTACTTGAGCCAGCAAAATAAATGACAGGATTCATCATGTGCTATTTCAAATTCAATTAGCACGGAATAGATGTTTACAGTTTTATTTACATTAGCCTAATCTTTATTTCATGTATAATACACACAAAACTAATTTACAGCTGTCTAATATGTTACTCAGGTCACTATCACTTATCACATACTTTCGCAACTCTTATCATATATTTTTATAGAACTTTACAACTCGTCAGTAACACTTTACTTTTAACTTTCTGCACCATTATCGATTTACATTCACACACACCACATTTGACACTTGCATCAATTACATGCGGAGTACGCAATCTTTTGATAGTACATTCAAACCCTCTTGAACATTCCATCATAGTTTCGACTAAAAACCCGCATTCTCGTTCGTTGTGTTTTCGATGCCTATATTTTTTTCTGTGGTACTGCTTCGCAATTGGAACTGTTCGACTCAATCAGTAATTCTATCATTATCAGATTCCAATTAACACGATAGCAAATTTACATACAGAACCTGTCTTCTACCGTACATTGAATTCTGTAAACATCCAGCCCTTTGCTAAAGTATTCTATTATTCTTCTTAGTTCCATCTCACTGGCTATGTCGTCAGAAGTAATGATTCGATCTCTTTCTTCCGGTCCGTCGCCACTCGTCCGCCAATGCTGACATGGGTTACCAGTTACCTTTGCGGGCTCTATTCGAGGAAAATATCCAATCTTCACTTCTCACTTGCGAGATGCGCGAGTCTTCTCGTTTTTCTTACAACGTTCAGTCTTCAACCTTTCCAACAACGAGTCTTCTCGTTTTTTCTTACAGCGTCCAGCCTTCAATCTTTCTTCTTCCTCTTTTTCTACACAATTTCCTCTCCTAGGCGACATCTTTATCTGCTTGATCACGCTACGTGAGGCTTGCTTCGCAATTTTATACATATTTCTAATTTTATTGACTATATTCATTTGTACACTCCCCATAGTATTACTCAGTTAATATTGACTTCCCTGCGAAATAAGTAATAGTTGTTAAATGCCAGAAATACTATCTGGTCTCGTATTCTTTACTGTGTACGTTGCTTCCGTACTCGACCTCGTGATTCCTCTCAAATTATGAGCGATTAACCATCTCCAAGAGTAAAATCAACTCTTCTGCTCCAACACACTGGTGGCTACCAAGGCTACACATACATATTGAAATAGTAACAGAACTAACAACTGATGCATTTCTCACTTTTAAATTTTTGTTGAGATATTTGATTGAAGTCTAATTGCTGGCAATATTAGCAATCCTCACACTTATCTTTAAATGCATTTAAGAAATTTCCTTCTCTTTCGAACCAGCAGCACTTTTGGAAGCAATACCTTTGGGATGCTTGAAAGTTCTGCCAATACAACCGTATAGTGCTTGAAACTAGTTGCATCCTTATCATTTTGTGGACTCCATTGAAATGTTCCTACTTCATATATACTTTTTATTGAATGAAAAGCAGCAGAAGATCAGAAATGAATAGTTACGGCTTATTTCAGAAAGCTGAAGGGATAATATATGAATCGGAAATCGCTGATTAATGGTTAATTTAAGACATGATACATTTAAAGATACTTTAAACGCGTTTTCCTCGAAACCGTGTTTTTGAAATTGGCATGACATATAGCTCGAAAACTACTTATTCGATCATCACCAAATTTCATGTTTTAACATGATTACCGACAGGATTACCTGTAGGCGACAATGATAGACTCATTCACGAAGAATTGATATTGAATGTTAACAAGGAATAAAAATAAAAATTAATTTTTTGGTTGAAAACATGTTCTCTAATCCCATGAAAATATTTTTTCAGTAACATATAAATATATACATATATAATTTCTCAAAATCTCAAAAATTGCCGTTTTTGGTCGTTCTAAATGAGTTTCGCCCTTGTAAAAATAATCCCGGTAGAAAAGTGCAAGTTAAAAGAAATAATAATTTTGAAATAGACGAAATAAAAAGAAATAATAATTTTGAAATAGACGAAATAATAATAATCAATACAACACATCTAATTCCCATAATTATCTCAACAGCAGAAACCCTAATGACAACCATAGAAATTTAGCAATAGGGCTTTTAGCACTGACAGAAACGGGAATAATAATAGAGACTCTGAATAATACAGAATACGTGGAATAGAACCTATGGAGGTAGATAACATTAGGGAAGTCAGTGAAATAAATTTTACAGTCGAGCATCAAAAAATAAATTACCTATAGCAAAATTAATCTTTGACGATACTCCAATTAATTGCTTGCTTGAGTCCAGATCGGATACTAGCCTTATAAAACCAAACTTGCCTGTCGTTTCAATATTAGAAAAACCTCATACATATAATTCTTTGAGAGGCCCAAATTACGTGATGCAAAAACATAATTATGCATATATTCAAAGATATGATAACGAAAGGAGCATTGGGATGGAAATATTTTCTTCCAAAGCGTAAAAAATACAACGCTATAATTGGCGTCAATATTCTGATATCTTTCCAACCAAAGATAGATATTGATAATCAATACTTAGAAATTGTTTTTAAGTACAGAATTCACTTCAAAGACGTCGATTATCCCCGTGAAGTAACTCATATAAATCACCTAGTACTATCAAATTATGTGAAGAAGGAAATATAGAATAAAATAAACCAAAGTCACCTCAATAATGGAGAAAGCTCTCATCTAAAAGATTTAATAAAATGATGAATATAAAAATTTAAACCTTAAACATGAAATTAGATTAAAACATGAGCATCCAATTAATTGCAAATTATATCGTTACCCATAAGTCCATGAAAAAGAGATTGAAATAAGAAATAGGGAATCGAATTTTCCCTATAACTCTCAGCTTTGGATAGCTCCAAAAGAGGTGGATAATGCTAATATCACAACATAGGGAATAATGATTGATTATAGGAAACTTAATGAAATCACTATTGACGATAAGTTTCTTATACCAAATATTCTTAGGTAATATCCTCGGTAAACTCGGTGCAGGCTAATATTTCACCACACCAGATTTGGCGAAGAGCTTTCACTGAGCAAAGATCAGAAAAAAAACAGCGTTGTCTACGTTTTTCGAGCATTATGAATACATCCGTATGCCCTTGGGGCCGAAAAACGCTCCGGAAACTTCAAAGATTAATAAATTCAGTACTCAGAATATGTAAACTAAATCTCTGTCGGCACTTGGAAGATCTTCAGTACATCTACTTAAGAACATTTAACAAATATAAATGTAAATATCATTTTTTGTAAATTCCAGCAATCCAATCTCAAGATACAGATGGACAGAATATTTAGGACACATTCTAACTACAGAGGGGATCAGAAAAAAAAAACCTCGCACAACACAAAAACAATTAAGTTTTTCTTAGAAATTACCATATTTTATAAGAAATTCGTCAAGGATTACGACTGAGTATTCCATCTTTATGAATAAAAAGTGTACGTAGAAATGAAGTAGGCGTAAGAAGTGTGTACTTCTGTCAACATTGACGAATTAACCAAAATAAGAAGTAATTACGTCTAGAAGCAGATCTAAAAGGTAAAAATGGAAAATTCTTCAACAAAAATTTAAAATTTGGGAGGGGTATAAGATGTTTAAAAGTGGAAAGTATAAATCTTAATTTAATTTCTCTTAAGAAAGAAAAATAATACTATAAACAAAGACAGAAACAAATTATGATAGTAATTTTCTTAAACATTAAAGAAAATAAATCAGAACAATTTTTCATCCATACAAGGAAGTGTTTTTGAATTTTTGTTGTCTTTGGTACGATCATTTTTAGAATAAACATCAGTCAGATCTGTTTAAGTTTTGTGCCATTCTTATGGCACGTATACTTCTCTAAACTTCCATTCATTTCCATTTTGGTCACTCAAATTCTTCCATGTACAATGATACCTAACTTTACTTCACTTTTCATTACTTCACATTTAGGATAGGCCAGTAGAATCCTAAATAACCACGCAATGGAGTTGTGTGGGCTGTCATATATTAAGGGTATCCATAAGTAATCAATTATTCTGAAATCTAAAACAAAATCAAGTTTTTATTTCTTAATCTATTATATAATCTCCATCATTATCAAGGACAGTTTGCCACCTTTTCTGCAAAATGTTAATCCCCTTATAAAAATCCAGGGTCCGTGAAGCAAAATGTGACTCAAAAAAAAATTCTTTCCAAATAATTCATTACTTATGGTCCGAATTTAAACTTCGGACCGACTATCAGGCACTAAAATGGCAGCATACCAAATACTTAAGAAAATATTTAAGCCCGAAACTGCAAAGATGGAACCTATCCGTAAGTGAATTGGAGAGTGCTTTCAGAAATTTTCGTGGGTAGCTGTAGTTACTAAGCAACTGAAACCGAGTTCGACCGAGGTTACTAGGTAACCAATTTTCGAAATTGTTTTAAACTCTGGTAAATGCTCATGATGATTTATCCAGGTTTTCTCCGACAATTTGAATCTTACATGTACCACATCCGGACGATTGTGGTTAATTATACAAACGAGCTGACGCCTCAGCCTCTTCGTTTGATGGGCCGGGAGGAGGACCAATAACCTTCTTCCAATAGCGGAATAATTACTCTCAGCCTTATTTAAAGTACGGCTAGCGAAGGCGATGGGTTGGTCTTCGCTACTTGCGTGCGAAGTTAAAATGCAGAGTCTATTTAAATCGGGGTGCATTAATAGCCTAGAAGAAATAGGGAATTTTTGATTGTGTGACGTACTATATTGGAAAAGTCAGGAATAATTTGCAAGTCCTAAAAAGGATTGTACGTGCATTACTGTTTTAGGAACAGGAAAATTCTGTGCGTATGTCGTTTTACTGGGATCTGGTAAAGCTTTTTTGCTAGGACTTTTATGTCTTAGGTAAACTATTTCTTTTTTAAGAAACTGACATTTTTTAGGCTGTAGTTTTAGACTGTTTTCTCACAATCTATCGACAATTTTGCGCAAATTGATATTGTGGTCTTCTAGATTTTTCCCATAGATGACTATGTCATCTAGGCAAGTGAAACACTCTAGGCTTTGTAAGCCTGTTAACACGTAATTCATTTGCCACTAGAACGTTGCGGAGGCCCGAAAGGCATTTGTTTGAACTCTTGTTGCCCATTGTGTTGAAAACCCTTTTGGTTCAATCTTTGGGGTCGACTCACAGTCGATGACAGCCGCTAGCTAAATCAAGAGCACGAAAATGCCTCGAGAGCCCTAATTGATCGAGAATGCCTTCTATTCTGGGAAGTGGGAAAGCATCACCAATAGTTTTCTCGTTTAATTTACGAAAATCTACGACTACTTCTCACCATTCAGTCCTGACTTCTTGGGGACTACCAAAAGAGGTGGGTTCCAGGGTTTTTACTTAGCTGCACTATATTAATTTCGAGCATTTCTTGCTCGTTTCTGACCTGGCGTTGTGTTTCTAGTAACCGATCTATTTTTTTTATTTATGGGTGTTTGATCTTGTACCAAATGGATTTTTTGCATTATGATGGCGGAAGTAAGCTTATAATATTTTAAGAAGAAGATATCTGCTTTCTTTTGGCAAATTTCAGATATCGAGGCCTTTTAACTAGCACTTAATATGGGATTTAAGTTTAGTTCTTGCTATCACCTTAAGCGTTTGATTCATCCTCGTTCTAAAATAAATACAAGATATTTTGGATGCTGGCCGATTTTTCGAAGTGTTTCGCATCAGAGATAACTCGAAATTTTTTTGGATGTGTTTTGCCTCTGCTGGGGGGTGTATCGGAGGGGGACTCATGCATGTTTTAGCTTTTTGGCCGTGTATATTTCTTAAAACTAGGATTTGTTGACGTTGGAATTTGCATGAGGTATCCACAAGCATCACAATATGAGCTGCCTGGTTTAATCAGACATTGGGGTTTTCACGAGGAACTTGTGAGCATCACTTATTATTATTAATTAGAGAATTTAGTTTTCTTTTGTTTTTTCATCATCAGGTTTTTCTGCCTCCATGAAGAGCCGTTTTTTAGTGCCAGTTATCTTGTGTCGAGAACGTCCGCAGAACTTACACTTCAATCTCGCGTTGTAGACGTTGTTGCCGATTCGGAATTTTAACCCCGGAGTGTGGGTCCATGTGAGGGTCCTTCGTTGATCAGGTTATTGACTTGTCTCAGGATGGTATTGCGTTGTTTTCCTCGAGGTTGTCTTCTTGTTAAGGTCCCTCGATGCCTGGGAGGTGTTGGATTTTTGCTGAGATCCCTTGATGGAATGCTGGAGAACTCTCGCTGGGATCCCTCGGCGGTTGAGTTGGAGTCGGCTGCGGTTGCTGCTACTATTGAAGTGCCGGATTACTATTTGTGTTTTGAAACCTTTTCATTCACGGATGCGTGTTCGCCTGGAGTAGAGACAGCAGCAGAGTATCCCAAAGTTTTGGAGATGTTTATATAGAAATATTCCTGAAGCCAGAGTTACGGGTAAAGGTCTTGTCCAGTATTCGATATAAAATTGATCCCCCTTTTATCGTAAGATCAAAGCTTTTCAAGCACTTATGGTGTTATTAGAACCAGGCTTCCTTGATCCTACCGGCTGCGCTAATTTATTATGGGTGTGCGGAGGATAGGTGGGCGTTTCGCGGGATTTTTCCCACGAAAGCTTGAGGGCTGATCAAATTAAAGTCAGCGTTGATTTTGTCAATTCTATTATTTATGATTTAACTACGATCGCCACTGCCCACTACTTCTGACTTCTATTTTAACGTTTCCACATAACACTTGATCAATGATTTCGGACATTTAACTAAGTCAATTCCGCCCGAGTAAACTCTCTGCTCTCGGCTAGACTCTGCCTTGGTGGCTTTAGACTTTTACTCCAACTGTCTTAATTTTGCCAAACCAGAGCCGCACGTCCCGATCCGTTCAGGTTGACTTTCGGTCGTCCTTCGCCTGTAAGCATTTATGCTTAGGGTGTATTACGTAAATCACCCGGTACCTTAGCGTTCCCGTGCAGCCCAAGCAGGGTGCGCATATCTTATAATGCTGTGTGCATTCGAGATCACTTGAAATTGTTTGGGGCTATGAGAATCAACCAGAGGTACGTCGAAATCGGAATGTAACTCGATCGTGCAGCACGGGCGGCGGGTTGTTTGTTGTACTTAAGTACATATGTGTACAAAAGTGTGTATCGTATTTGAGATGCCAATTGTTGACATGACAAACACATGTAGCAAAAGCTAGTGCTATATAGTACATTTGAATTGAAAAAATTTCTGTTCGGCGGCCTTCTGGCCTGGAGTTTAGGGATGTAAATTGAAGTTTTGAAGAAGTTTAATTATATGTTGACTTAACAAAACTGTAACAATTTATACACAAAAATTTGTGTGCTTGATGGGTTAATCGGCGAACAGCTGATTGTGAAATTTGAATTGATTAAAGAATTGCTTGTAAGAAGTTCACTGTTGATTGATTTATCTAAATGATTAATTGAATTAATTGCACTTATTGAATGTTTTAAGTAGTCTCTTGTTTCTCTTGAGGTAAATTCTAAGCTCTATGCAATAACCAGTGAACCCTAATAGTTTCCACATCCTAACTTTGAGCAATATTGATTTGTGAAGTGATTTTGGGTCTTCACATGAACTTGCTTTGAATACTAGGCATTGTTAAATAAAGTGGCGTTCATTGCATTTGGAACAATGTTATTGGTTTGCTCATATTGAGTTATGAAATGCCTTTACAACATGAGGTTTTTCTCGAACTGATATCTTTTATTTCTAAGTCATCGCACGGTTTATTAAACAAATTTAGGGACTCAAGACAAGGAAGGGAATTCCTGTCCAGCTGTTTCCTCTCTAGTTTTTGAGTCAAGTTTTGATAAAGCGATGAATCTAGCTTTTTAGCCCTCTCTCCTAATATAGCCACGAACCACTCCATAAAAACTTTACTGGATTGGATTGATCTAAAAATTTCTTAATGATAAATTTGTCTATGTAAAATGGTTTATCGAAAGAGATCTATGAAAGAGGACCACTCCTTGTAATCGACGTCAAATGGTGGAATATTGGGTTTAGGGAAACGAGTTATGGATGAATTGTTGTGTTAGATTATAAGCGAGTAATGATTTTGTTGACCCGACCATGTTTTTGCACGAGAGTATTTTTATTCTCTTTTGCAGTTCTGCTATGCAAGGTTTTAAAATAAATACAAATTTTATTAATTACAGGTGGTTAATTACTTTCCCTAAATAAAATTCTAAATAACAAGGAACAGAATGCAATTGATAACACCCTTATAGTCCAAAACACTTAGGAGTAATTGAGTGCTCTCATTCCATGAGAGCTTTAACAACGAGAACACAATTCACTTTACTTTTGAACTTATTCTCTGAACAGAACTTGATGTTTATTTTTAGATTGTCACTGAATTCACTCACTCAGAAATATATTTGGAGCTCCTTAAATACCATATATGAGCTGATCAAACTCGACTGTTTCGCACCTGAAACATAATGTTTCTAATGGATCGAGACGATCTCTGCTGGTTCTTGCCCCTGAGATATAATTATAGTGATTATGTTAAAGTATGATTATTAGATAGATTGAAGATAATTTTTGATGCGAAAATGACAACGGATTAATTTGAAATCAAAATTCAAACTCGAACAAGAAAAAGTCACAACTGAAATTTAAACAAGTAGTCGCGAGATAAAACCCACAACTAAAAATTTTTCAAGAAACTTTTAAGGTTATTTAAAAATAGTGAACAATTATTTATCAAACTTATATTCAAGCAATCAAACAAGGTAATATCGAAGTATAAATAATATCAAGTAGCAACATTTCAATGGAGAGCAAAAAAGAGACAAGGATGCAAATAGTCGAAAGCTCTTTATGATTGTATTGGTCGAGCTTTCAAGAATCCAAAAGCTCTTGCTTCCATAAGCGCTGGTAGTTCGAGAGAGAGAAAGAAATTTTCCAAATGCATTTAAAGGCAGATATCAATCAGATATCTAAAATATCATTCTAAGCAGAGATTTTGCCTAAGCCTACTCCCCACCAATGCTATCTAGCAAAATATGTAAACAAAATGCTATCAAAAATTGTAAGCAAACCACACATGGAAGATACATATGCTATTACCTTTTAATATCCGCCAATTCTAGGGGAAGAGCTTTTCCTAAGTATACCTTTCCTTTTCACGCATCGACTACTTTTACTTATAATTTTTACACTGTTAATTCTTACGCACATCGATTTAATTTTTATAACGGTAATTTTTCCTCCTTAAGGAGTGTCGCTATTTCAGATTATTCATTTAAAGTGACAACCGATGAGATTATCCCTCAATGTTGGCTTGGTTGTATAGCGTAATAGACTGAAAATGATACTCAACGAAAAGGGTTGGGCAAGGAAACTAGTGATTTGAATTGGGTTTTCCGACATCGACTTACTCGACTTTCCAATTTTGATTCTACCTGAACTGCGTTATTTAATACTTGGAGTCTATTAACTTGAACAATGTTAATCCTATACTCAGTAAACTGTTAACCTGCTGCGGTCACACCTCCAAATAAGAACGTGGGACCCCATGCGGGAAATCTTTTACTGTTTATGAATTACTTAAAATTTCACCTCATAAAAATTTATGGATTTATAAAAAGATCTTCTTTATAAGATCCATTTGTTTACTTATCTAAAATTATGGTTTTACTTGAAAAGTAAAAATAAAAATGTTTATTGAAAGAACGGGTGAGGTCTTTTTGACCCCCTGTGACCGCGACGGGTTAATAAAAATGGTATGTACTTATTTTTCGTTCACAAGGACGATTGAAACTAGAATAATTCATCTGCACTCTCGCCATACTAATTCAAAGATTTACAATATCTGGGTAAAGGCCAGCGAGGACGCTTACAATTCCGACAAGTGATCAAGTGGTGAATCAGAAGCCGACAGTGAAAATGACTAATAAATCGAACAGTAGATAGTAATAACAACTATCAATAAATAATTATATTTTCAATCAAAAGTTTATGTTGGGAAATAATATCTATTGACTTTAAAGTTTATAGCTGTAATTAATACTTGTACGTTATGTACCGGTTATTATTAGTATTAACGGATTTTCTCATAATATTCAATAATAATCAAGTAGAACAAGTGAAAAATTCGTTGTCTAATTAAATGATAAGGCCTCTAGATAATATGAAAAATATTACCACGTCCTTTAAATCAACGTATCTTTGAAATACAACTGGTGTCTTCTTAAGTATAAACAACATTTTTAATGATGTAATTGATGGAAAGGGGTATAAAAATAGTGTATTGGTTAGAGTTCGAAGCTTTGCCAATCTGGTGAATCCATCTCTAAATCTATTAAACTAAAATATTTTTTCCTTGCAACCTATCAATAAGACTTTCTGCCACAGATAAAAGATAACTTTTTTTTGACTAGTTTTATTCAAATTCATTAAATCTATACACAGTATATTGTCATTACTATTTTTTTTTTAAAGGAGCTTGTAAACCAAATGGAGATAGACTAAGTTTTATTATTTCATTTTGTAAAAAAATTATTCGATATTTACGTAAAGTAACGGTATTAGACACTTTATCGTGGTGCAGACGCTTAGGGACAATAATTTAATCATGGTCTGATTGTCCCTGGTATGGTCTTCTACGCCAAACGGGCTGTTGCTGAGTGCGAACTAAGGTTTACCGACCCTCTAATTCAGGATGTAATGCGTATAATACTCAGGGGATAATACCGCCCGTATTCTAATGGCGTCTCTTAGAGAGTAATCGTGGACTTATCACATTCCTTTCGAAGGGTGGTAGCGCTGAAACCATGACCAGACAACCTGGTTGCAGTGCCGCCACTTCTTTCGTGGCAAGTCCTGTGCACAGAGGTTCGTCCATATTTCCCAAATCAGAACTGAATAAACCCTAAAGAGAATTGCAATTGCGAACTGCTAAAAAACCTAAGACGGCCCCAGGTCACAAGTTTGGATTAACGACGTAACGAAGGGCAGCCAACACCGATGGAGCCATCTTACTAGCTAACTGGTAGAAGGTGGAATTCGGTTTGCTGAAGATCTTCAAGAGCATTCTTAAGAAGGCCATGTCATGTTGATAGCATAGCAGTTGTACATATCTGTACAGATAAGAGCTGCCTCAGGTTGCAGAGCTCTGGCAAAGGGCTAGACTCAAGGTCGTTTCCTGGGACCAACTGACCCGAACAAGCCGAAGTCTAGAGCCTGGATCTCCATGGAGCTTTCTGATTCCAGACAAAAGGTAATTCGAATCCGTTAATAATCGTCCTGAAAAGGGAAACTCCGGCTTGATTTCTGAACGCCGTGGTGAGATCAGCTATGGCTTCGGCTTCATAACTCTTCAGGTTTATCGCAAGGATATGAGGTATGAAAAGAAAGTGTATCTGGTCTACGAAAACAACCAGAGTTGAGACCCCCAAATTAATACAAATAAATCTGCACGAGTCCAAAGCAGCATCCACTGATTTTCTCTTCCGCCTGGCACGAAAAGGAGAGGAAGTGACCAGGAGTAGTCCAGGAATTCTGGATCATCGAAAACCGGATCTGAAGGCTCAACTTTCCTGGATACAGGGCATTTTACTGACAGGACAAGGGGAGGCCCAGGTCAATCTAAGGCTATCTGGTTGGTCTTTAGCTACATGGCTCATGACCACTAAGAGCTACTGCGGGAGAAACTTCGTGGCATCATTATAGTCATCGGCTTGGAGGCGAGCGCGAACCATACGGTCTGGGGAAGCTCGGACATCAATAACAGAGGTGAATAACTCTTTGATTTTATTCTGAGTACCAATTTACTTTATGCAATATGGGAAATGAACTAAAGTTATAAACTTCCTTAGAAGTTCTTCTGAACTTAACACTAATCACAGAATGATCCGCCGGGCCTTAGACAACCTTCCTCTCGGATCAACAAAGCATAGAAATAGGCTGCCAATTCAAAAGCCTATCCTTCTTCTTCCTACCAAAATAGGAGGAGAACCAATTGGGTTAAGTATAATACTGCCTTAATAAATGCACTACCGAACTCGACGAGGTGGTGGAAACCCTAACGAGGGCTTACATGGAAGTAACAAAAACCACCTACCCCTCCGGTAGATCCAGGGACAAACCCAAATCCCCATGGTGGGCACCTGAAATCACTGTCTAAGGAGCGACATATTCAATCCAGAAAAGAAGACGAACGATTGGACAGTCTACTAGAAACTTCTCAATGAATTCAAAAAAATTGTGAGGAGGACAAGGCTCATGGAGGAAGCTCTGCGGCTAGATAGAGAACATCTCCGAAGCTATTCGTACAAGAAAAATCCTGTCGACCACTCAGACAGCTCTTAGTTTCATACTGAGCGAACAGCGAGACTGGACATCTTCCAGCTTGGAAAAATTAGAGCTACCAGTGGACACTCGCTTTCCCGACTATTAATCAACACTGTCACTATATTTACTGCAACTCTCATTCCCTGTAGTCTTGGTGATAAAATTCTTAAAAGAAGGTGGCGAAAAAGAACTAAAGAAATCTTCAAAACACCAGATTTAGAGAGTATAATCATGATGGAGCTTCAAGATTTCAATTCAAATATGGAGAAGGATATTGTTTTCATACAATCTAACATAGAAAACTTCCTCTAGAATTGGGTAAATGTTTGTTTTTTCGTCAATTTCCAAAATTGATTCAAAAGGTTTACATATTTAGTAAATTTTAAATGTTGTTATAACTTCTTGGTCTAAATTAAACTCCTTGATCTAAGCCTTAGATGAATCAGACAAGTGCAAAGTTGGGCCGGAAGTTTTTCAAATATTCGATATTAGATATATATTAAATAATTAGAATCTACCATGCAAAATACATTAAGAGATGAGAGGTTCGAAAACTTCACCGGAATGTACATACCCTACTCGAATGTGGATATGCCATCCTTATTCCCCTGACACTAGAATTTCACTCACATAATTAACTCAGTACTGTTTGTTTCAATACAGTCAGATGCATAGACACATTTCTCTCGGTAGCCCCAAGAAAGTATTCGACCGACTTTCACCGGTAACTAGCATGCCAGGTGAGCCGCCTCAACCAGGGGTGGTTGGATGCCACAGGTAAATCGGTCGACATACTTGTTAACACTCTATTTTACCCTACTTAGAGTCTCTCGTCTTTGTTCCCCATCCCATCCTCTTATTAGAGCCCCCATGCTCTCTTTTATTCCTTTTCCTCTTAGCCGGAGAAGCCTTGTCTCGGAGCCTCGCGACCGCAGTAGAGTTGGATCCCTGAAGAACTACTGAAGCTGACAAGGTGCTAACTCCCCGTCTCGGGATCCCGGCGACGCCTCGGCCTTGAAGTGTCTGGACAGTGCAGATGCCTTCTTGGGTCGAGTCTGGAGGGCCGCATGGTTGTGATGCCCGGAGACCTCCCTGGAGCTGCAGGAATTGACCAACCGGCGAACTGATCTGAACGGGAGAATCCGCCAAACCGTCGCTGCCGCGGAGACCTTGCTGATCAGCCCAATGGAGTGGTGAATTTCCATAAGGTTCAATCCCTTCACTAGACAATTTATCTCGCCTTTAGTGAGATAACTCCAGGATAATTATAACCACTTTCTTTTATTTGTATTTAGTGATTGGACTTGATGTACACACGTCTTAAGCTTATTTAGAGCGACTAATCACTTCCCATAAAGTTGGAGGATCCCCCTCCATTTACCAGTTCCCATCCTGGCGTGAGGTGTAGCAGCGCCTTTCAGTAGGACTAGGGACCAAACCCCTCAATTGGAACTTTCGTTTCGGACCTTGGAAGAATAGTGTTGACTCTGGTTCAAGGAATTTATATTTTACCACGATATTTTGTGCAAATCTAACGGTGCAGGCGAGGCTCCATCAACAAGCTTCTAGCGGATCCAGTCCGGCGCTCATATGATAGCGCATGAAATCTCCAGCGTAGGTCACGCCACACCATGGACGCCAGCTAAGGTGCCAATCGGTAGGTCGGATGGTGTAATCGAGAAGCTGGCCGGCCGGCGAGAGCTTGCGCGCACTTTTTCCTAAGTCGAGTGACTCAATATTATTGGGTGTATCAGCCAATGAAAGTAAAGGTTAGTTCTAGAGTAGTTTTTCTCTGTATTTTATTTTGTTTTTTATTTTTTATCAGGAAAAGAGTAGAGCCAAAATAAATAAAGCAAGGATGTCAGACTAAGTAAATTGTTTTGGTGTACCCCTTTGGTATTTCCCATCTACCAGGAGCAATCTATTCAGGATCTCCAGTAATTTCCCTGGCAAGTTGGAGATCATAGTGTGAGACCTGCCCCTGCCCCTAATACATCGTTATTTGATTACGGATTGATCGCGGATGGGACCGCGGTTCATCTGACAAGTCCTGTCCCTTCTTCTCATAACATTCCTTTCTGCGGCGAGATCTTTTAGTAGTGTATATATGTGGCTTCTGGTCCAGTTGGTGCAATGCAAAATAAAGTTCATATAAAAAATACGTTTTGGGTATGAAAACGCACCAAGAGGGATGTGGGATAGAAAGGTATGAGCACCCAAGCAGTGCCCCATGGTGATAAGACCTATGGTTTAAAAAATGCTGATAATAATAAAATGGTGGGCCAGAAATTCCATTAGCGATCAAGTTTTGAGGAAGAATTTGGATATGAATGTTAAGGTCAGGAGTTAATAAAAGGTGATTTGAATTTTAGATTAGTATAGGATAGGATAATTGCGGTGAGTTGTGTTTTTCTTTGAGAATGATTACAAGTTCGAGAGGAACTTTATAAGTTTAGGCTTCTTATTCTTATTCTTATTCCTATTCCTATTACTATTCCTATTCTTATTCTTATTATAATTCTTATTCTTAGTCTTTAAATTAGCGGACCTATGCTTAAGTAGTTCATAACAGCAGAGGCACCAACGATGAGGAAATGTATAGTGATATCAGGTGGGACAACAGAATGTCCTTCTTGCAATGGAATATCGGGGAACGATGAACTTTGTTGGAGATGCATGGATGTCATCAAGCTGATGGTGCGAGAAGAACAATTCTTCACATATGATTCCAACGATGAGACTTTTCCAGCTATAGAAGAACTTTCCTTACCGGAAACACCACCGCCCTCAATTTCATCAGATATTTTTGATATTAGTGATTTTATGAACTGCTGAATTCGATATGAAAAAATAATGTAAAATGTGCGTTTTAAAGAGATTGATAGGGGATATTCGATTTATTCAGGTTTGATTTTTCTTTTAATTTGGGGCACATCAACTTGAATGTTAAAGGTGATTAATTCTTTGACTTTTCTTTTGTTAGTAAGTATTTTCTATCTTCCTTTGAACTCATTTTGTATTTAGATAACCAAGCTAAGGTTGCGAGATGAAGGCAAACTGAACCAAAAATTATCAATCATATATTGATCGAAAAAGAACGGGGAGAAAAGTTATGGTAAATATCTTCGGACTTAAGATAAAATTTCGCTTAACCAGCATTATTTATCTTTTAATATCATGTTTCATTTACTTCCTTAAGTATGCTTGAATCATTCATGATTTATCATGTTATATTTTCACAATATTTTGTAAGAATTGAATGATTTCCTTAGGTGGTTGCAGACTTTCCAAAACTATGAAATATTTCCTCAGGGTTTTAAACTGTTTTATTTCATGATATTGCACAAGTATTTAATAATTTCTTAATATTGCGCAATAGTCTAATATATTAAAATGAAATTTTTTTTAAATTTGAAGTTACTGGTAACTTAAAGAATTCAAAAAGAATAAATGAGATATTATAATTTTTTTTCCTAGGTGGTATTTTTGTAGTAGCTGGAGAATTTCCAGATGGTTCAATAAGATATAAGGCAACAAATCATTTCCTCCCAGAATGCCCCTTAGCCGATAAGGATGCTTGCAACTGGGTTCATCCTTTGAAAATTAAGCTTGGTGAACAATTGAAAAAAAATGAATATAAATTCTCATGAAAGTGATCACATTCATTAGTAGTGTGAACGATGTAAATCGAATCACATATCAAGAGGAATAATTAGCGGCAATAACATGATTTCGGTTAATTTGTTGATTTTAGCATTATACCTCTTTTGTATTAACGCGCAACCTGGATATAAACTTGGAAGATAATGGTGTAAAGAACATTGATTTTAAATTAAATTTGCCTAATAACGGTTTAGTAGAAGTTGGATTATCTTTTCGGCTTTTGACATATTTTTGGTGTTCTAATAAAAGTGTAATGACCGCACACTGAACACACAACATTCATTGCATGTAGTACCTTTGCTATTGTAATGTGATCGCACCAAAATATTGCACGATGCAACAGTAAGACCACCTCAATGAGGGTCGCGTGCATTGAGTCCCACATGACACCACCTGTGTGGGAAAGTAATCAGAACTATTATGATTCGATAATCAGAGCCGGGTCAAATATGTGCTAAAGTAATTTGGGTAGGTAATTAGGTTAAATGACTAATGTATAATTTAGTATTTAAGCGAGGAAAATCGGAAAATAAAACACAATCGAAATTTTGAAGCGAACAAGATCTTTCAATCACTCTTTCCTCTGTCAAGTAGAAATATCGGCGTATCCTCTGTTGACACCATTAAGCAGTGCGTATCCCTTTTGGTGACGCACTAAGAGCTAGCACTCCCCTTTTCACATCAGTCCACCTCTGGACTCCTACCTTTGTACCACCAACATTACATGGCGACCCTGCCAGATACCAGGAAGGAACTAAGGAAGAAAATCGTGGTCCAAAACCAACACTAGGAGGCGGAACCCAGCTGCAAACATCTCTCTCATGACGGACACAGCATAGGAATTCGAGGCATTATTCGCAAGCTTAATTAAACTGGTAGAGAACGAGCTTAGCTACACCCCCAAGGCTTCCGAAGGTCAGCAAGCAACGGAAAAATACATCCCAACACCAATCGAGGAACTCGAACGGAGAGGCCTAAAACCAATAACGATTGAAGAATACCGGCGTAGGACGCTACTAAAGCTACCCGCCGGGAAACAAAAACAACAAAGGAAGAAGAAGCGAGGAGGAAGAAAGGTAGCCCTCAGAAGGAAACGAGCAGAGATCCATCGAATCATCCCGATTGCCGAAGGCCAGACCAAAAAGGAACTCTTCGAGCAGCCTGCAACAAGGATTTTTCACCACGTACCAGCAGACGATCATAACCTCGGGCATCTTCATCGTATTTTTATTAATAATTCACGTACATAATAAATATAATAAAAATTATGTAAAAAACAAGTGAATAAGACAATCACGGTTTAAATGTATTAGGGGATAGATAAATTTTGTTAGTAAATAAATAGTAGAATAACAGATAAATGTCCTAATCTAAAGTTTTTCTTTTACAATTACGTATATTCCTTTGATGGATAAACTAGTAGAGATAACAAAAGAAGTAGAAAAAGCATTATCTAGTTTCAAAAAAAGCCAAAGTGGTGGCTTCAAGACTGAGACTCTTAAAGCAAAGTTACATAAACTAGAAACAGCTGATCAAGAATTCAGATCGATAATAGCTACATTAGACACTTTTGAAACCCTCGACATAAAAATCAAATACGCGACAATCTCAAGAGAACTAAGGAACCTCATAGAAAACGACAGCAAAATGGCAAATTTTGATTTAGCAACGGCTATGAAAACTATTCCAATTTTCGAAGGAAAGTTTAATGAAGTGAATGTATTTTTAAAAATTGTAGAATTCATTTACAAAACCCTCAATGACAACGGAAAATTGGAATTATTGGACTTCGTCTTCAACGTAAAACTATCAGTGAACGTCCAAACGACGTTAGGTGCTCAATCGCCCACTACGCTTAATGATCTAAGAAAGGAACTAAACTTAAGGTATAGAAGCAATAATACCATACCTCAAATACACACTGCCCTAAACCTATTGTCACAAAAGAGATCTACAGTAACCACGTTTAAAGATAAGATCTTAACCCTAATAAGTGAACTTAATCAGTTAAAAATAGATGAGTTGGTATGTCGGCAACCCTGGCAGAAAAAACTGCAATTACGCTATGACTATATTTAAGAATGATCTCAATGATCAACTTAACTCAACAATCGAAATTATAACAGAAATAATAACTCAAGACAACAAGCGCGGAACATTAATTATATTCAGGACCAGGGAAACCTCCAAGACTCCGGAGAGGAGCAATAACCCAACCTCCCGGAGAATGCAACAAAATTTATAGAATTTCTCATGATTACTCAAATTATGTCACATTGCATTGTGAAAACGCTCAACGACGGTTCAAATTCTTATTAGACACTGGAGCAGATATCTCCATAGTAAAAAGCAACAAAATAAATACAAATAATTCCGACTTCAACCCAAACGACAAATGTAAATTAACCGGAATCACCAATGAAACAATAATTTCCCTAGGAACAATACATTTAAAGTTGCTAGTAGGAGACCATAGAGTTAGTAATTCTTTCCATTTAGTAGACGATGATTTTCCAATTAATACAGATGGAATCATCGGTAGAGATATATTAAAGAAATGCCTATGTAAGATTGACTACGAAACTTTTACTGTAAATTTTAATATTAATGAACATGAAGTTGTCTTACCTATGTAAATGAAACCATTACACATTGCACAAGTAAAATTACCAGCAAGGACTGAAGCGATAGTACCAATAAGCCTACAAAGACCAAAGACAGTATCGTGCTGAATAAAGAACTACAGAAGGGTGTATTTGTAGCAAACACAATAATACCAGCTAAAGGAGTATGCCACATCAAGATCTTGAATTGTAACGACGAAGAGATAACGATACCAGAATTTAAGGTAGACATAGAACCCCTGAAGAACTACTCGATATTATCTGGAACAAGAAATGGATACAATAAGAACAGAGTAGACAAACTGCTACAGATAATAAATATAGAGTGCGAAAAAACTGAAGCCAAAACAAGCCTACTAAACATAATAAGAGAATATGATGATATATTTCACCTCGAAAACGAAGTTCTAACAACGAACAACTTCTATAAACAAAATCTTCAAACAACAAATAACAACCCCATATACATAAAGAACTACCGATTACCATACGCTCAGAACGAGGAAATACAAAGACAAGTCGAGGAATTGGAAGCTAACGATATTATTGAACCCTCAGTTAGCCCATACAACTTCCCACTGCTGATAGTACCTAAAAAAGATGCTAACAATGAAAAACAATGGCGATTAGCCATGGACTACAGAAAACTAAATAACAAAATAGATTGCGACAAATTTCATCTGACAAGACTAGAAGACATTTTCGATAAATTAGGTAGAGCAAAGTATTTTACAACTCTTGATATGACTAGTTCATTTCACCAAATTGAATCTGAAGAAGAGTCAAGACCACTTACAGCATTTTCAACGGGACATGGTCACTTCCAGTTCAAGAGATTACCTTTTGGATTGAAGGTATCATCGAACAGTTTCCAAAGAATGCTTACTATAGCTCTAACTGGACTCAGTTCTGAAGCATTCCTTTATGTAGACGACATCATAGTTTTTGGATGCAGCATTAAACATCATAATACGAACTTGAGCAAAATATTTCAAAGATTGCGCAAATACAATCTCAAGCTCAATTCAAACAAATGCCAATTTTTGAAAACTGAAGTTGTGTACCTCGGTCACCTAATAACGAACGAAGGCGTAAAAACCAACCCATCCAAATACGAGGTTATCAAAACCTACCCAACACCCAAAACTGCTGATGAAGTACGAAGATTCGTGGCTTCCTGTAACTATTACAGACGATTCATTCCCAACTTTGCGGAAATAGCAAAGAGCCTAAATTCTCTGCTAAAGAAAAACACACCATTTATATGGGATGAATCCTGCCAGAAAGTGTTCAAGATGTTAAAGAAAAAACTAGTAGAACCTCCAATACTTCAATATCCGAACTTCGAGAAACCGTTTATATTAACAATTGACGCATCAAACTACGCGCTAGGAGCGGTTCTCTCACAAGGCGAAGTTGGTTCAGACTTACCAATATCATACGCAAGCAAATCCTTGTCAAAACATGATATAAACAAACCTATTATAGAAAAGGAATTACTTGCAATACACTGGGGCATAAACTTCTTCAAACCATACTTATATGGAAAAAGGTTCATTGTGGTCACTGACCATAGACCACTGGTATCGCTATTTACGCACAAAAATCCTTCATCGAAACTAGGAAGGATTATACTAGATTTGGCAGACTATGACTTCGACATTGTATTCAAAAAGGGTGAAATCAACACTAACACTGACGCCCTGTCACGAATAACATTAGACTCCGATATTCTAAAAACTATGGTTCCAAACGAAAGAGATTTAACGGTGAATAAAATACTAGTGCTAACAAGGGGAATGATAAAGAAACAAGAAGTATGCGATAAAAACAAAGATATTTTAAACAAAACCCAACCACAGTTAAAGCCTGATCAACTTTATACTTGGGATTGTACTTCCATATCTGACGTTAAAAATATAAAAAAAACTGAAATTTGTAATGTTGCGCAACGAGGACAATAAGAGCAATAGAAACCCGACAGAAATCGTACGTACGAATAATGAGATAATAGTATATTGCAGCGATAATCCTAATAAGAAACAAGTTTCTATTACGGAGAAGCAGTAAAGTAGCAATAAATGGAGCATTAACGATAATTCTGATACGAAATACGTTTCTATCATGAAGAAGTTACTGGATGCTACGCGGAAAATGAATATACATGAGCTAGCTCTATCGAACAAAGATGATATATTTGAGTGCATTCGGAGAGAAAAATTTAAGAATTCATTTAATATGTTGCAACGCAAAGAATCCTCTAAAAAAATAAGTAATATTGGAACACAAAAGCAAATTATAAAAGAATATCACGATTCACCGCACGGAGGTCACTTAGGAGTCAGAAAAACGGTACTGAAAATTAAACAACGCTTCTGCTGGAAGAATATGAATAAAATGGTGAAAGATTACATTAATAATTGCAAACAATGTGCATTCAACAAACAAGTAAGGCACACTAAAGAGAGAATGATTAAGACACCGACAACAAATTTCGAAATCATCGCTATGGACATAGTTGGCCCAATGAGAATTTCAAACAACTATCGATACATACTTACAATGCAATGCGAACTCACTAAAACCGTGGTGAACGATTTCATTTTAAAGTACGGACATTTCAAGATACTAAAAACAGGTCAAGGCACGGAGTTTACTAACAAACTGATGGAAGAAATTTGCAAATATCTTCAAATAAAACAAATTTTTTGTACTCCCTACCATCATGAAACTATGGGAAGAGCAGAACGCAGCCACCGCGTCCTCAATGAATATATACTATCATTCACTGAAGACATAGACTGGGATAAATGGATACCCTATTATACCTTTGCTTACAATACTGCGCCGCACATGGATACAGGTTACACACCGTATGAGCTAATATTCGGCAAACTCCCATATTTGTCATTTGATATAATTAATAACAACAACACCGTTTATAATTTAGACAATTATAATAACGAGTTAAAAATCAGGTTAAGAACAGCCATTTCAAGAGCAAGAAAGTTGATAGAAAATGCCAAGCAAAGAAGAGTCCAGAATCAAACAGCAATAAATCCAATAGAAATCGAAACGGGTGATTTAGTTCTTTTGAGAAGCGAAAATCGCAAAAAACACCAAAAACCATACAAAGGTCCGTACAGGGTATTAGAGAAAAGAGGAGTCAATTCAACAATTGAGATCAACGGCATTGCTAAAGAAGTCCACAATAATAGATTAAAAAAGTATAACGTAATATGATATGAACATTATAAGTAAACGAAAATCATTGTAAAAAAACAAGAATCTTTTTATTATGAAATAAGAATATTGTACCCAAAACCATTCATACAAAACTGCTCACATAAGATATTTTGTAATTACGTAAGACGAATTTCATTTTTTTTACATAACTTCACTGCAATTTTTTGTACCCTCCAAAAATAATAGAGATTAATTTATGTCTCGTCTTGAAAATCAAGACTCAACAAAAAGGCCGAGGGTGTAATGATCACACACTGAGCACACAATATTCATTGCACGTCGTACATTTGCTATTGTAATGTGATCGCACCAAAATATTGCGCGATGCAACAGTAAGACCACCTCAATGAGGGTCGCGTGCATTGAGTCACACATGACACCACCTTTGTGGGAAAGTAATCAGAACTATTATGATTCGATAATCAGAGCCGGGTCAAATATGTGCTAAAGTAATTTGGGTAGGTAATTAGGTTAAATGACTAATGTATAATTTAGTATTTAAGCGAGGAAAATCGGAAAATAAAACACAATCGAAATTTTGAAGCGAACAAGATCTTTCAATCACTCTTTCCTCTGTCAAGTAGAAATATCGGCGTATCCTCTGTTGACACCATTAAGCAGTGCGTATCCCTTTTGGTGACACACTAAGAGCTAGCACTCCCCTTTTCACATCAGTCCACCTCTGGACTCCTACCTTTGTACCACCAACATTACAAAAGCATCACTGGAGACTCTAAAGAGACTAATTCATCATCATCATCATCATCATCGTCGTAGCATCATTAAAGCTTACAACAGAAAAACCAGAAAAGAAATTTGTGAGTGTTGAAGGCTTCGAGGGTTTTATGCAAGACTTAATCAAAAACGAATTGGATATTGATGGATATATAGAGAATAATAATATATTTTATAAATTTTTTAAGCTCGAATTTGATGACGACATAGTGATTACTGTTACTGATAGCGATTTTGAATTTCGTACGCTAAAAATATCCTGCTATGAATATCATGAATTTGAAACTGAGTGAATTTTGAGTAATGGAGAGATGGAAATTATAAAGCAAGCCGACTTTTACTACAAAACTGATGTAGACCTAGTAAACTTACGTAAAATGAAGCAGGCACATCATATGGAAATTTCCTAAAAAGCATTTTGGTGAGCGTATGTCAGTGGAAAGGAGAAGATGCAAATCGAAAAGTCTTTAGAAGAATTCCCAAATATTTTGTGTAATGAACATAGGGTACAAATAGAAGATCATCAAACTTTCTTGGACGAATACAAATATGTTTCTAAAGTTATATCTAAATTTGGAAATCATTATGCGTGCTGTAACTGGCCTAACGATGATACAATATCGGGATCGGAAACGTGTGAATGTTATAATGTAAATTTTCACATAAGAATAACGTTATACCTAATGAATTTTTATAAGAACTTAAGAGACAAAAGAGGATGCTTAGAATGTTTTAACCAACGAAATTTTTTTTTAACTTAATATCTATAATAAGAAAAGACGAATATATATTTGTGGATTATAAAATTTTTTATTGTTGTTCTAGCATTCAATTTAACTTTGTAATATATCATTTTTATTAATCCATGAATTGTGTTTTGATGAAAAGCCTAACCATTTTACATAAACCTTGTCACCTTGTTTTTTCAAAATTTCTTCAACCAAGTAAAGGTTGGTATTCTTTACTTTTTAAAGCTCAAACTTATAGAATCCTCCATCCAGTGGTTGAGGCTTGTAGACTTCCAAAAGATAGGTAGCGGGATTTGTTAGTTGAATTTTCCTAATTTTGAAGATCTCAGCAGTCCAATTTGATGTATAGCCCTTTTCAAAGGCATGTTTGCGGTTGCGAGCAATTGATTTTCCTTTGCTTTGGTCACATCAGTAGGCTTCATTTGTATGATTCGATGTTTTTTTATTATTATAAATTATTAGTCAATTTTTTATTGTATCAATGCAGCGATAAGTTCCTTTCAAGCTAAATTGTTTCCACATCATGTATACATTGAATAATGATTAATCTTGAATATTTTCATCATCTCTTGAAAATGTTTATTAAAGAATTTGTTTCCATTATCTGTTTGCAAATTCTTAGGCATTCGACCGTTATCCAGTATAGTTTTCATTGCTTTAGTAACTTCAACTCCAGTCTTTATCTTAATAGGTATACCCCATGCATATTTAGAAAATGTGTCAATTGCAGTCAATAGAAAATTATATCCGTTGTTCTGACGAGAATAGGCACCCATTTCAACTAAATCAGCCTGCCATAAGTTGTCCAGACCCCTAATAATCATACGTCAACGTTTAAAATTTCGACGTGATGGTTTATGTAGTTTCTTTGCTCATTTTTTTTGTGTGAGTTGATTGTAATTGAACCCAATGCTTAAGTTTTTTTTATGAATGTCTTCCTTCCGCCTTGTTCCTTTCTAAAATAAACTTTTCAATCAAGAAATTCTCAATTTTTTGTATTTCAGAATTGATGTATAAAATTAAAGTTTTTGCAACAGCATCAACACTTTTTTGCGTTTCGTCATCAATATGATTCAATACACTATCGTTTAATGAAACTAGCTTATCATTCAAATTTGCTATTTGAAATTTTAGATTACTATTTACTTTTACAATTTCAGATTTAAAATGTCTAGTGATGATATCAACATAGTCTTTGTATACAGTATCACTATTTTCTTCAGGAAATGCAAGGTTTTTAATATTTTTCATTTTCACATCATAGTCTCCATTTGATGTCTAAAAGAATTCTATTCCTGAAGACCTGGAGGATCCTGTAATTCTCGAGAGCCTTCTTTTCCTCGGGGGCTAGGAGGACCTTCTTTTCTTGGGGGCCAGGAGGACCTTCTTTTCCTCGGGGGCCAGGTGGGCCACGTTCAAGCTTACTACCCTTCTCCAAAAAATTCTTACAGACCAGGAGACCATTGTCAGAAATTGATTTGTATAACGCTACTAAAAGTTTATCTCACTTCAAAGGAGTTTTCATGCGTGATAATCTTCTAAAAAAGATGAGCAACTATGAATGCGGAAATATAAATTTGGACTCTGTTTCTGGACCTTGAACTAGCATGTTGGTATCTGAACTAGCATGTTGATCTCAAAGGCTGAAAAATGTACTTTGTATTTTTAAATTGAATGCATAAATAAAAGCACTGTTAAAAATAAAAAATTTCCATTTTAATTTTGATTACCATGTCGTTTACATTGACGCTGACTGGAAACTAATCTATTCTAACAGCTGTGTATCATCCACCCATATCAATTAATACTCTATACGTTTGTGGACTAATTGACCATCAAATATATAACTCGATTCTTAATGTTGATGAAAGAAATAATTTAATATGGGTGATAATTTTTTACGGTCTTTCCAAACACCACATTATTCAATAATTTGAATGCTTTTTTTCAAACTCGTTTTTAGTTTTACTGCAGTAGCGTGTATTTAAATTGATATAGATTTATAACTAGTCTAATTGTGTAAATTGCAGAATTCTATGAATACACGTAAGTTTCAATCCAATAATGCATTGCTGCAAATTACGATAATGAATTATACAATGATATTTGTTAGTTAGATCTACAATTAATTTCGAGAATTTTGCATTAGGACTTTTCTTATTTTCTGAGCAAAAAGGCAAGTCATTATGTTGATCGTGTTTCGATTCTATATATTCTAGATCTATTTCTAATATGTAGCCTATATCGGAATCTTCAGGGGTATCCAAAATAAAAATATTTAAAGCTTCTACCCATTTAAATTCGGAGTGAGCAAGCGATTGCGACAACGCACATCCATATAAATTATTAGCGTCTAAATACATTATAAACTGTGTTTTTTTAGCTCCATCGAAATTATTCAGATATTTATTAATAGCTAAAATGTCTATGCGAGCCCTGCGTAATGCCCCGTCTATTGCCTTTCTTAAATATCGGTTAACAAATCAAGCCTGATTTTGGTGACTTTTAACACAGCATCCCGCGACAATCCTGGGGCCGTATAATAATGGCACGTGTCTAAATTATAAATATTTCTACATATTATTCTAAAATTTTCAAAGATGTCTGTTAAAAGAAGAATGTTTATTTTTAAATAAAGCTCTAACCAATCACCTAAATTTTTACACTAAAATTTTTGTCAGATTTTTAGCATGTTTATAATCTTTATCAGAGCATTTGCTATTCTTTAATTCATTGTCAAAGCTTTCTGTGGTGGGAGTTTAGTTTTATCTAAACGTTCCCAACAATTGATGTATTTATAAGGGTAAATCCCGTTTCTAGTTATTAGGTTAAATAAATTTTTATTTTTATAAGTATCTTTAACAGCACAAAAATCTTCAAAATTTAAATTTTCGCGACAAAAAATTCTAAATCATTTTGCATAAATCTAGCTGAATCTAAGAATCTTAATTCAATTATTTCCGTTTCAGCAACAAAAATTTGTTTTTAATGAGAAATGTACAATATAATTCTTAATTTAATGGAATAATGTTAATATCACCATCAATGTCTGCTAGAGCTTTAAAAAATAAATGACAGTCATAGCTGGAAAAATTATGAAATAATATAGGGAAAAATCTGGGGACCCGATATTTTAGATTACAGTTGTTATGCGCCGGACCTCCACACACTCCTGTGAAGTGGCAATGATCAGCCACTCTATCATTACCGAGATTTAAGCTACATATATGACATATCTTGCTATTTTTCTGCTTCTTAATTTCTGTGGTTGATAAAAGATTCATTGATTTGACGTTTACAAAATTAGTATGATGTATATATTTTGTACCTTCTATTAATGATCCCCAAAATTCCCTATCTGTATTTTTACCTCTATATATTCTAAATTTGTTTAAATTGCTATTAAATGAACAATTAATGTAATAAGAAAAGGCACACGGTTTGTGCTCTCTTATAGTAGTGATGGAAGTTAAATTGGGATTTGGTAAACAAACCAAAATATTTTGAAGAAGACACTCGAAGTCTGCATATACAACAAATGGTACCTCCCATTGACGCTCCAGATGTTCAAATTGTAAAAATGACTTTTCAGGTGGTGGTAGAATTGTTACAACCTTGCTGCATTCATCCTTACGTTGATCGAAGTCTTTTTGGTTATAAAATTGCTGTAAACACATATCACAGAGATACACTCTTCTTTTGCACAAACTTAATTGTTTGTGGATTAATCTGTAAAAGCCTTAGAATGAATGCCTTTTAATAACAATATACAAACTCATTTTACCTGGACATATTTTTAATCCAAACGTAATGATTCTTATCCTCCTCTAGACTTTCAATCAGCAACAAGTTGATATGAATGGGTTTTTCAAGTTTAGTACAATACAATAAAACAGTCCGACAATTTTATGAGGACCTCCTTTTCTCCTCTGTATTATCTATTCCGAAAACATTTACACTCACAAAGGGATTCATCTCTTGAAAATAATTTCACATCTGCTATATTTAAAAGAAATATCATTTGCGTAAACTTAAGGTGAATACAATTTTTTAGTTTGATGTTGCTCGCTGAAATATCATCTGTAATATATTGTACGATGAAAGGCGATCCCCGTGAGATTCAGGGCATAAGGCTGAAATTTTAGCCCACTTGAAGCAATAAATATCAGCGTTCTTCACGTTGATGCAAGCATGCTTGTTTTCTATATTATATTATCTTTTCAACCATCTTTTCGTAACTTGGAGCCAAATCATCTTCATTCAAAATGATATCCATTTTTATTTAGAATGTCTTTATTGATATTTCGAGATCATCATTATCGTCATCATTTGCACTTTGTTTTTCTATCTTAACACATTCACAAAAGAGCTCAATGTTATATTTGTAGGATTCATGTTTCCTTAGCATCTGAAAGAGGCCGGATAAAGTTGTTCCTCGCGAAATTATTAAAAATTCTTTCGGATCTAGGAGCCATTCTTCTTTATTTTCATACAAAATCGTTACGATCCTTGAATTTAACGCACTTTTTACCACTTTGAGTATATCGCTAAAGAATGTCGCTATATTCTTTTTATGCAAATTTGTTCTAAGATGATATTTCCATTTCTCCGATACCATATATAATTTGCATTCTTTGCAAACTATTAGAGAAGAGTTATTAGATGCAGCCACATTCACAACACTTAAGTTATTCATCCATTCGTAATTTTTTAAAATTCCTTTTTTTAAACTAGCACTACACTCAGCGGAATTAGTACTCCGACCCATATTATCATGTGTGGTTTGCGTATGGCTTTGCAAAATATCCAATTTTTTAAAATATTACATAAATACCCTGAACTATGAATGGTCCTTAGATACAGGATCAAGGAGGATAAGCGGGTAAATTTTCTCTCACATACTTCACAAACAAAAATTCCCATTTTAAAATTTTTATTTTTCCTCAAATAGAACGAATTAATTAGTTTGGAATTGAAAGCGGAACTAAGCTCCCTCTTCCAAATTACTTAAACATAAAATTTTCGTATGATTTTTTATCATAAAATTTCATAAAAGAAAAACATAGGCTGCAAACAATTCCCTTCAATTAAAGAATACGAATAAGAACAAGAATAAGAATAAGCATAAGCATAAGAATAAGAATAAGAATGAGAATAAGAATAAGAATAAGAACAAGAATAGGAATACGAATAGGAATAAGAATAATAACACTTGCGTGGTGACTGATTTCATGGAAATTAACTCTGCTGTCACGTTAGTTCCCTCAATAGTAAACAACAGGAGCGACCCGACAGAGGGCATGGGTATATGGACAAGCGCTAACGAAATCAAATACTACAGGAAAAATTTAAGTAACAAAAAATCCTAGATGGAATTCCCAACTATTTACTGCGCAAGTGTTCAAACGCCTTAGACAAAAAGCTGAAAATAATCTTCAACAACCGCCTAAATAACGTATATTTTCATGGTCTGAAGGCTAAAATAATTCCTATACCCAAAAAATGAAACGCTAAAGAGGTTGAGATCTTTAGGCCTATATCGCTCTTAGCAAAACTCGGTAAGTTTGTTGGAAGGTGGTGTCGTCGAGTAGGACGGAATAAAAAAATTATCCTTATCTCCTGACTACTCAATTATCCAGGCCACATTCGTACTCACAGACAAAATAGTTCCGAACCCTAGAGCGAGCAAATATAAGGTGGGGATGGACATAGATCTAGAGAAAACCTTTGATAAAGTATGGCATTGGGGGCCTGCTATATAAACTGATCCAGTTAGAGTACTGCGTACTTCGCCTGGGTACGTTAGAATCTTGGCAAGCTCTTTCACCAATAGATCCTCGGTTATTGAAATAAATGGCAAATGCTCCTGACCTTTTCCAATAGGGTCAGGGGTCCAAAATTATATTTAACATTTATACATTTAACTTTCCGGTCCAGATAGAGCAAAACAAAAAGTCGATGTCATGCTCTACGCAGACGACACCATTATAACAGCAGATGGGACTAGATCCCATAAGTACTTGACCTAGGTTACCGCAGTTACCTAGGAGTAAACATAAACTCTGCTTATTCGTGGGCACTAAGCTCCTTATGTACAATTATTACCTGGTTAGACCGGTTATCTCATATGACTTCCGGTGTGGGCCACGATCTCGTCCAAAAATGCTTGGGAAAATTCAAAAAACCGTGCGGCGAATGGTACTCTAATGAACGTTTGTATGAACTCCCTGATGTGGTCCCCTTGGTTAAATACATTTTTTACTACATACTATTTTTTCCAGCACGACTTGGTTCGAAAGAAAAAAAAATTTCTTAAATACATTTAAAGGTCAAGCGAAGTATGAATAATATGAAGTAGCGACAGTCCTTAGGGAGGAAAATTTACCGTTATAAACATTAAATCGGTGTCCGTAAGAATTTTATTCATGGACAGTGTAAAAGCCAGGTATAGTTATAGTTAACATATTAAAAGGTGTGTCATCCATGTGGTGGTTTGCTTACAATCTTTGACAGCAATTTGTTTACATATTTTGCTAGATCGCATTGATGGAAAATTGACTTAGGCAAAATCTCTGCTTAGTGTGTTCTTGTAATTCGAAAATACTTATTGTAAACTTGTTTATTTGCAGTAAATCGAAGAAATAATACTCAAATATAAAAAGGGACAACTTTGACATTTTTCGTTAGTGCTGATGAAAATCTTAAGCTAAAATGTTAGTCACAAGATTTCTCCAAATTGCTCATAAAACTTGTCGAAGATTCTCTAGCAATAAATTATTCAAAGTTTTGGCGCACACATTCAATGGAATAAAGAACGCTTTTTGTCAATACTATGATACTGTTGAAATTTTAAATAAAATCATTTTTAGGTCTGAATTTTAAGAAAGGGCGTTTTGCAAACCTCAGAAACTTGAAGGCCTTGAAGCCAGAGGTGGTGTAAAAGTCTGAATTTCTTAAAAGCTACGTGTTGTTAAACTTAGTTCTAAGCCACTCAGTGCGATTCGAATGGCTTGGATTGCCTAAAGACTTATATGTTTGCGTGAAACATATTGTCTTTTTACTCTGTTGGGTTATAGGAGACATTTTATATTTCCTGTAGATTGTGTACAATGTACTTCGTAAATTTTCGTTCTTCACAATTTCCTTGAGATGAGATAATATGAAGAGTTGCCAACTGTTGTTCGCATTCGGCCAATCCACTTGTTAGCTGCCTAACACGAAGAAAAATCCTTAATTTTACAACAAAAACTATATCTATAATTTTAGCAGCTAAAGGATTAAACTGTGATATTCGAAACAGGCAGATAACCGTAGAATAAGGAAAAAGTTCATGACAAAAGTTTGTCTGCAATAGTCAGTTCTTTTACATTTAGCACATCAGTGATAGCCAGTAAAATTTGAATGGATATTGATATTGGTGTGGATAACCAAAAAATTGCAATATTTCAAATAAATTAACTATGAAATCACTATAAATAAATTATTTGTTCAATGTTTAGGCGTTTCCACTTTGTACATTGAGGAAAATAATAAAAATGGAGAAGTATGCGGTAATTTCGTATACTCGGAGGAACAAAAGGCATCGTCTTCAAGGCTTCCAAAACCATCGTTTTCATTACATTTGACGTTTTGATTCGTGTTTCCTAATGACAAATTCCTTACAAACGCACGTCGATTACTCCAATCTAATCCAAAATTAGTTTTGCCACACGTAGCAAAACATTAAAGGATTTTAATGGCATATCGTTTAGGATTGTTTTAAAAATGAATAAAAGCGTAAACAGTCTCGAAAATCTTAATGAGTTTGGATACTCCCCACCACTGAGCATATTATTGTCATATTTGAATTTTATTTCTTCGATTCACTGTAAGTCAACAAATTTACAATAAACATTTCCTAATTATAAGAGCATTCTAAGCAAAGATTTTTCCTAAGCTTACTCTCCACTAATGCGATCTAGGAAAGTATATAAACAAATTGCTACCAAAAATTGTAAATAAACCACCACATAGGAGATACACATGCTATCACCTTTTAACATCCCCCAATTCTAGGGGAGAGCTCTTGCTAAGTATACCTTTCCTTTTCACGCATCGACAATTTTTATTTATACCTTTTACACTGGTCATGAATAAAAGTCTTATACACACCGATTTAATTTTTATACAATGAATTTTCATCCTTAAGGAGAATCAGTACCTCATATTACTCATACTTCACCTGTGCCAAGGTATTTAGAGAAAGAAAATCAACCGGTTCATTGTTATAAAAGTTTGTGATGCGGCTGATTCATTTGACGGATTAAGAAGAAGACAAGTTTCCTGTCAGTGATTTATGGTGTGAAATTGTAAGTCTATAATTATTTACATCATGACGTACTACACTCGGCGTGAAATTGAATATTTTCATAATGATCTTACCTCTATTGTAATAAAAACTGTGGGAAAAGAGGACAGTACTGTAGTGAATACGATTGAAAACTGCCTTTACAATGGTTACGACAAACGTCGCATTGCTGACAAATTAGCATCAATGGTTGATTCTAAAAGGGCTTATAAACTTACCGATAAGTTGCTTCAGTACTTGGATGAATACCACGATTCACAAAAAGGGATGAAAAGATGTCATGATGAGGAAAACGGCAAAGAAATTAAAAAGTTCAAAAACGAGGCAAAGCAAGATAGGAGCGAACCATCTAAGAAGCAAGAGGAATTAGTAAAAGCTTCAGAAAATGCTACGTCCAAATCTGTAAATAGTTTAAATTCTCAGCAAATAAAATTGATGATGGCAAATGCTCAAAGGGAGATTGAAGAAAGGAAGCGGGCTTTGAACAATTTAAAAGCGAAGGATCCAATATTAGCTGCTGTACCTCAAATAGGCCTTCCAGTAGCGATGGCGTCACAGGTTTTGGCTAAGAAGCCTGAAGATACGGAGAGAGCTAAAAAAATAGCTGAACTTCAGGCACAAATTAGGGCAAAGTTATCCGGTTCTCTCGCAAATATTATTCCTCAAGTTCAGGAAAGACCAAAGCCTTTAATTCTAGACGAGGAGGGTCGAACTGTGGACAAAAGCGGCCGCGAAATAAATATACCAACGGTAGCGCCTACGCTTAAGGCTAATATAAGAGCAAAGAAACGTGAAGTTTTCAACAAAAATCAAGTTAGTGAAAAGGGTCCAATAGAAGAAACAACCAAATTTTTTGATGATCGCATTGCAGTGAAACCTTCGGTCAGAAACAAGCGTTCGCTTCGCTTTCATGAACCTGGCAAATTTCAGCAAATGGCAGAAAGGATGCGAATGAAAGCTCAATTAGAAAAGCTCCAAAATGAAATCTCCCAAATCGCTCGGAAAACTGGCATTAGTTCGGCTACTAAATTAGCTCTAATTGCTCCAAAACAAGATTCTCATGCAGATGATGTTCCAACTATGGAGTGGTGGGATTCGGTTATATTAACTAATGATTTAAACACAGTTATCCATGGGAAAATTAGCATTCGACAGTCAGCAATTTCTAATCTTATTGAACATCCCACGCAAATGAAACCACCAAGTAAGTTATAGTTTGAATGCTTTGCCTCTAAGATATAGACTGTATTGTTCACTAAGAAACAGTGTAAGTCGTTGAATATTGTAGGTCAACCAGCACTTGAAACGGAGGCTCGACCGGTCATAACTGTGTGACAATTTATTTGAAATAGATATAAAAGATCTATTTGTTGACCTTCCGTTAGAATTTCCTAGGCCTACCTAAATGTTTCCTATCACTAAAAAGCTGGGGTCCTGGGTTAGCCAAATGAATAGCTTTTCAAAATTATTACCAGTCGATATTTGTGCCATTTATCAAAACATACAATTTTTTGAATAGGAGTGAACTACCGCGTTATACTTAGAAAATTCTGAATTTTCACCTGAAGATGATTCCACTTAAATTATCATCGAACACTAATAATTTGATAATTCTCATATTGGGCGGCATAAAGTCTGGGACTAAAAAAATATTTAGCGAACTTTCAGAGTTTTATCAATCGGTAGACTTAAAAAGCTGTATTTTTTATGTGGAACTTTTCTAATACATTCACTGTCCCAGCATTTTCCCTACACACATGTATTTTAAGACTGCTTCTTAATTATTTTGTAAATCAAAAACATATTCATTTAATAATGGCATATGATAATATTCTTTGACTGAACCTTTCAAACATCCCGTAAGTATTTAAACCATTAACCGCCATGCTGATATCTAATTTACGTCCATTAAATGAATCATACATGCTTCCTGGACGTGAAATTAAACACTCAATAAGAATCACATATGAAAAACACTACAATCTAATATTTCGAAAGAATTGTTTTGTATACATCAAGTGGAGTGGGAATGACATATAAGGCCATATATTTCTTGAAAAAGGTAAAACGTCACTTTGGGGATAAAAAAAAGTTTTTGATTATATAGACCCATTAGCAAGATCGAGCTGATACTTTTATCACAGATGACTTGATTGATAATAAATAACTCAATAGTAAGGGGTGACAAAGTAAGCAATTGGAATGCAAAAGAGGAGGTATAGAACTTGTTTCGATAACATTTTTGGAAACATGACATGAGAGAGAACGTGAGAACATCCCTTACTGCTCGTGAAATCTCAGTAGGAATTTTACTATTTACGGATTAAAATTTTTCCATAACTAATTGCCTAAAGTAGATAAATTTATTTAAAACTAATACTTTCTTAGGTTTGCAAGTTACAGAGTTTGTAAAAATCATAGTATAATATATAATTGTATTAAAAGTAATATATTTGCGAATGTGTCTTTAAAAGGTATTAATTTTATTGAATTGATCTCAAAGCATCATTTGTATTTATTTATTTAACAGTTACTTCCGAATTCATCTCATTTTAGATGTCCCAGTTATGCATCCTTTCATTAATGATATCTATATATTATATAATCAGTTCTCGGTAGCGCAGAAAGTATACTTCATACCTTAATACCTGCGACATGGCAATATAAAAAAAATCTATGTTGTCTGGCAGAAACTAGCAGTTATACTTTGCAAGTATATAATGCAAACTGGATTTCGTAAATAATAAATTCCCTACGGGGTCAAGTTATTTCAAAAGACTCTGCGTTTGCATAGATAGTTTTCTTAAGAGGTTAATTGGATCACTTTTTCGTATTCAATATATTTTTTTAATTTTACGTTGAGTACTCAATGAAATATACGTGCATCTAAATCATGATGATTAGGCGAATTTTCAAAAGAAAGTTCATTTTTACTTTGCTTTTAAAAAGATTGCTGACTTCATACAATTTAGTCGTACTTCTTGGTCTATAGAAATACGACGTAATATCGCAAATATTACCGTCGAGAATATTATACTAAAAGGTAAAGAAATTATATGACCCAACACACAATCACAACGTATAACCTAGAACTTTCATATTTCAAAAATTATTTTATGTAGGATCAAACCGATTTTGATTGAAAATACCATAGATGTGAACTCCATAGATGTGAAATCTAAGAACCCAAAAAATGAAATAAAATAAAAGTAGGCGAATTTTAAGATTTTGTTTATCAAGAAAACATGTTATCATTCGAAAAGTACTTTGTATTATAATTGAAACAACAAATTCTAAAATTTTTACTACAAAATGTTAAGCAAAACCGGGGCCATAACGGTAGCGGTTGCGCTCTTTAAATGGGTCAAAGTGATACACTAAACTCGCGCAACATCAATCGAAATGAAGACGAGAAATGCTCAGGAGAGCATTATAAGTAATATTTTTTAATCATTGTAATACAACAAAGAAAATATGAACAGTCCAAAGTTAAAAATATAAGTAAATATAAGTTAAAATAAGTGAACAAAAATACAAGTAATGTATTTAGTATAAAATATTGAGAATATTTTAAGCCCTTGTCATGCATTGACGAGTCTCATTCTCTTGAAAAGAAAACGATAGCGCGTGTTCTGAAAAAAAGGAGGAGAAAAACACGTTTGAAGTTTCACCAAGTCATTTGTTGACGTGACTACAAACTTCCATAACTTCTAGAATTTCACGCTATCAAAAAAACAAGTTACAAGCTCAGGCCGACCAGAAAGGAAAGTACTGGGAAGAAAGACAAAAAATTTTGTCGGCTTCCTGTTTTGTTCGATGTAAAAACTCAAGTCTTGATAAACATTTTAGGGCTAGATGGGTGTAGCACACACAGAATTGTTTATTCTTATTCACAATTCATTACTTTACATCGATTTCGCAAATCTACCTATTGCAGGGACTTTCGATATGTGTAAATTTCAGTACATTTCCACCGATCGCAATACCAAAAACTACCACTAATTCATAGGTATATAACGGAAAACATATTCTAGGCTCTCTTCTTAGGCACAAATTCTGAAAAATTGATTAAGGGGCATTTTGTTGTTTTACAAAACAAAAAAGATTATATTATTACAGTTGGTATTGCAGACAAAATGGAACTTTTAAGTTTTTTTTTCTCTTTTTATATTTTCAGACAATAATATTTTAGCAAATACTTTTAATTATTATGTATTCAATTAATGTAATAGTCTTTTCAAAAATACGATATTTTTATTTTTCAGATGAACCGCTAAAACCAATTTTCCTGCCTGTATTTTTGACAAAAAAAGAAAGGAAAAAGCTTCGCCGACAAAACAGGAGAGAGGCTTGGAAGGAAGAGCAAGAGAAAATAAGGCTTGGGTTAATTCCTCCACCCGAACCAAAATTGCGAATTTCCAATTTAATGCGTGTGTTGGGTACGGAAGCTGTTCAAGATCCTACCAAAATAGAAGCCCATGTTCGCGAACAAATGGCTAAACGGCAAAAAGCTCATGAAGATGCAAATAATGCTCGAAAATTGACAGTGGAGCAAAAAAGAGAGAAAAAGATAAGAAAAATTAAGGAGGACACCACCCTAGGTGTACATGTTAGTGTATATAGAATACGGGATTTACATGATAATGCAAGTAAAAAATTTAAAGTTGAAACTAATGCTAAGCAGTTGCATATGACTGGGGTGGTGGTGCTCTTTAGGGATTGTTGTGTTGTCGTAGTAGAGGGTGGACCGAAACAACAAAAAAAATATCGCAGATTGATGTTAAATCGTACTAAATGGGACGAGGATATGGTTAAGAATGCAGATGGCGTTGAAGTACCCAATTCCTGTGTGTTAGTTTGGGAAGGTACTAGTCAAAAGAGGCACTTTGGAGAAATCAAATTCAAAAACTTTCCAATGGAGAAAATGGCTAGAGAATTCTTCCAAAAGCATCAAGTAGAACAGTACTGGGATTTGGCTTATTCTGGAGCAGTACTAGAAGCATCTGAAGATAATTAATGTACATAACACATAATATATTATTATAGCAAGATCTGAAAGAGACTTACCAAATTAAACGAGATTGAATTGAATTTTCAAGAATGTAAAAATATAAAATATCTTATCTGTATACATATTATAAAACATTGGGAATCGTTTCTGTAAATTGAATATTATTTTAGAAATTCTGTATCAAGGGTGATAGGGTTGTTTCGAGACCAAAACAGCAATTTTTAGAATTTTTGTTTGAGTATCATGAGAGGACCGTTTATCAGATTTAGGTTAGATTTTCACTAATGCGTAACTTAATGCCTGAGTATATTCATTTCTAGTTTCACACGATTTTAATTTAACAGGAAGATTGATTTCATTCCCTTTGTACACGATTTGATTTCCTAAAAACAAAATTGCGTGGTGTAACAAAAAAACTAAGAAGTAAAATATAACATTGACAACAGGGGATGAATTTCTTAAGGAAAATAAAATGCTAGCTAAACTACTAGTTAAAACGGAACAAAAATCCTAGATTTAAGTAATTGTTATTAGTATACAACCATTACTAAAAAGTATTTTTGAATTCACTTGCGTTCATATATATATATATATATATATAAAAGACGGAAATTCAAGGTTTTTTTTATACTAGATGAGACGTTATTATATGTCAGTTACTACCCCAACTGAATCGATGGATTGACTATAGGTTGGGGAATAAAGAAACAGCTAATTACAAAAATAGCTTGCTGGATGTTCTTCTTCTGGTAGTTACGTCTCCGTTGGATTGTTACTGTTGAGTAGTATGATCGACTTGATAGTCCTCCGAACTTTACCATGGTCCAAAATTAGGTGCCTTGTTCGCTTGATTGCGAACTGTCGTCTTTTTCAACGTGTGTAATGGGAATGCTATCAGTGCTGTGAAGTTGATATTTTCTTTCCATAGAATTAGTGCTACTAACTAGAATCTGATAAGAGATAGAAATTATCATACTGGGCCGCCTTGAAATCACCAATTACAACATAAACAACAATTTAGGTACCTCTGTATAACCTTGTTGGTCTATAACGAGGTAATCATAGCATCAAGATATTTTCTCGTAGCCTATTCATATCCTTTCTGTTAGGGGTAGGACCTAAAACACATTAGGGTCTATCAGGTAATCAGGGTGAAATAACCGCAATAAGTATTTTATTACCCGTTGGTAATAAATTTCATTACAATTCAGATTTTTTTTTCATTTAATATAAGACAGAAAATTCATGCCAAATTAGACTAAAGAATCGTAATCGTCGGTTGATTCGCTGACAATAAACGTATTTTGCTAATCCGTCGCTGGATTTCCTAGATTGCAGTTTTAACTGTTATCACTCTCTAAATAATTTTTATAGGGATGCGTCTTTACTACGCGATCCGACTTCAACTTAAGAGGAGGTAAATGTCCTAAAGCAGGACCATTACTAACCAATTTCGATATTTGTCTTTGACATCTCCCAAGTGGGGAAATAAAATCAGCGCTATATCTGAAAGCGCTTCCGTATCGTACCCTAAAGGGATCTGTTCGGAAGCATTTTTATCTTTTTCTTAGGATTACACTTGTTTGCTCATCATCATTTCCAAACAGGTCTATGCGTCTTAAAAATGTAGTTCTTTTCAATCGCGAACAGAAAGTTCAAAAGAAAAATTCATATGAATAATAGAAATACATAATGTGAATATATACCATCAAACGAAATTTGGGGAAAGTGAGTTTTTTTTTAAATAATAGAATTTATAAGAGAGTTATAGCGAGGTATGAATAATATCAAGCAGCGACACCCCTTAAGGAGTGAGAACTTACCGTTATAAAAAGTAAATCGGTGTGCGTAAGAATTTTATTCATAGACAGTGTAAAAGCCAGAAGTAAAAATGGTCGATGCGCGAAATAGAAAGGTATACTTAGTAAAAGCTCGTCCACTAAAATTGGGGCATGTTAAAAGGTGATAGCATGTCTTTCTCCCGTGTGGTGGTTTGTTTACAATTTGATTACATATTTTGCTAAATCACATTTATGGAATGTTGGCTTAGGCGAAATATCTGCCTAAAATGCTCTTATAATTACAAAATATTTATTGTAAATTTGTTAATTTATAGTAAATCGAAGAAATAAAACTCAATTATGACAAAAATGTTCTCAGGGGGTGAGTGGGAAGTATCCAAACTCATTAAAATTTTCGAGGCTGTTTACGCTTTTATTAATTTTTAAAACAATCCTAAACGATGTCGCATTAAAATCCTTTAATGTTTTGATATTTGAATTTAACGACTGGCAGGTGTCATATATATGTTATTCTTCCCTATTGCGTTCCTTAATTTTCATTGGTTGCTTGCGAGAAACTACACCATATTGGAGAATGTGTTGGTAAAAACTATAGCATGCTGAAAATGTGTTAAGTTTTTGATAATATGCACCTCACGTTCGTAGTTGAGATATTTGATTGAAGTCAGCTGATTGATGGGAATATTTGTACTCTCCATACTTACCTTTAGATGCTTTTAAGAAACTTCTTTCCCTCTCGAATCACCAGTACTTATAGAAGTAAGAGCTTTGGGATTCTTGAAAGATCGTCCAAAACAATCGTAAAGAGCTTTCGACTATTTGCATCCTTATTATTTTGTGCTCTCCATTGAAGTGACGATACTACATATTATTCATACTTCGATGCAACTCTGCACTTTCCAAGAATTTGTTTAGACAATGCGAGCTGTACAACAAACGTTCCCGTATCCATACATCTTCGTTTCTATAAATCTCATATGTATCTCTGCTTGTCTCTTTGTGCGATGACAAATTCTGTATCAAAAAAGAGTTGTCAGTCATTTGTAATTTGCATTTGTTGAAGTAAAGCAGTTAAATTATGATATTATAATGGGAGAAAAATGTTTTTTTTTTGTAAAATTTAGGGTTTTTATAGCCGATTATCCAGTAAGAGCGTTTTAACTAGTATTGTCGGACACACTGCAAGTAGTAGATGCTACAAATGTAAAGAAAATAAATAAAGAACATTGACATATAATTCGTCATTTTCTGCTTTATGCGTAGCACTGACTTTAAAAGTAGGACGGCCATAGATCACTACCTTAAATTTCTTATTGAAAATATGAACATTTTAGAGCACATTGGTGATTCTTCTGTATACGGGAATAGTTATTTTTAAAAACATTTTGGATCAACAGTTTTATACCCATTTCCTATACCATGTAGCTTACAGGCTTATTTCTTGCCCAAAAAACTGTCAAAACAATTTAAACTTTGTGCAGGAAATGTTGGAAACCTTTGTTTTCTATTTACAATTTCTTTACGGAAAAGACAACGTCAACTACAATGTTCGCAATTTATTGCACTTAACTAACTCCGTAAAATTATATGGAAATGTTGATAATTTTTCGGCATAAAAGTTCGAGGAGTTTCTACAACAATTAAAAAAAACATATTCGAAGCCCTATTAATATGTATATTAGTACAGCTACACAACGGAATCATAAAAAGAGCGAAGTTCATCAGTAATAACTTAGAGACGAAAAAATATTTAAAAAATGTAACAAATATAATAGAAAAGCACCAATTTCTTTGCGCCAATATACAGGAATTAGTATTTTGATTCATTTTCCTTAAGCTGTTCCTCACCAGATAATTGTGGTCATATAAGGCTATCGGTTCCAATAAAATATAATACGGTTTGCAAAAATGCCAACGACAAAAAAATTGTTATTGCACTCAAATTTGAACAAATGGACGTTTTTTATAATGAGCTTTTAAACTCCTTGTAAGCTTTGGGCGTTACATTTGTTACTGACCTAAGCGAAGCAAAAGAAGAATTCCAAATTCAAGGAGTTCTCTGTAAGGTTGTTGGCTAGTCGTTTGAAAATGACTATGTATTCGTTCCAGTTCCTCACCAATGTGCTTCGTAAAGTGAATAATTATAAAAAAACAATTATTAGTAAGATAAAAATATTACATTTTAACTCTTTCAGAGTAAAAGTGCAATCAATAAAAAAGATTTGGTGACGCTAAATTCGAAGCAATACCAGTATTTCGATTTAACTCTTTCGACCCTAAGCCTAGAAGAATATAAGGAAAATGTTGAGGTTAACTATCTCACCTAACCTTGACACAAAAATAAAAATCAGGCTGGCAGCGCCTGTTTCACATACTAATCACTTCAATCAATTTCTTTTATTTTCATATATTGGCAACAAGTGTAACCAAATTTTTTCTTATATTGAGACAACAAAAAAAGCCCATACGCGAGAAAGTTGTAACGAATTGTGATTTTTGTTTTCTTTTTTTATTATTGTTGCCCTGTGAATAAAGAAAGTCAAAACCATAAACTCAACGGCTCTTTGTTCAACCACTGCCCAAAATCCACAACCGAATAAATAACAGGAACTAATGGTAAATGGAACAATTTATTATTTTATTTATGAGAGACTTCAATTACGTTCATTTTATGTGTTATTCTTCAGATTATTCAAAACGTAATATAAAACAAACTGCTGTAAACTTGGTAACAATGCTATTTCGCGTGTTATGTTCACAATTGAATAACAGATCTTTTCTCTAGAGGAAGAAGAAAAACTCAGGGATGAATTACTGCAGCGAAATCGCTAACTGTCTAAGCTTGAAAACATGATAGCAAAGTAAACCGTTTTGCTTTCAGCAAGGGTATGTCCTGAGAAAATTAGCATAGAAATTTTCCTAAACAAAGTCAGTATAACTAGTAGTAAGTATAGCCAACACATCAAGTTCACAATTTGAGTCACATTGCTCAGCGTTCATGGTTTTACAACTAATATGGAGAATTGGATGAAATTTTCCTGAGTCTGAGGATTTTTGCAGTAAGACCTTGCCGTAGCCACTTTAACTAGCATCTGTGTTTAATTCGCCCATGGGTCGAATAACCTTAAGACTGATCGTGAGGTTAACTTATTTTTCGAAAGGTTAATGGCTTCCTGTTCTCGTTGCTCAAACAGGATAGGTATATCCTCAGCGTCTTGGCAATCGCGAATAGATAGTGATGAACGCCGTTAGAAAGTTCTGAACCGTAAGTTTCTTCTTTCGATGGTTTAACGTGGGTACCCTCAATAACATGCCCTATAAATTAAATGCTACTTCGCAAAAACTTGCATTACTACCATTTCCATTTGAGTTCATATTCTTCGGCTGCTCTCAAAACTTTCCGTAATTTTTTTATATTCTCAGCTTCTGTCGTAGAAGGTATTATAATGTCATCCATGTATACTAAAAGGGTCTTATCGTGAATAAATTCTAGAAATACTACATTTATGAATCGTTGAAAATCGGCCAGTTAATTATATAAGCCCAACGGCGCCTTGTTTTAACAAGTTTGAGTTTACTCAAATTGTCCATCCAGTGTTAAAAATATATGTTTTGTTCGACTTTTCTATATTAACATGGAAAAAGCCATTGCATAGATCTTATGTCGTAAACACCGAAGCCCGATGGCTAAAGAGAACTTATAACTTATTACGTAGAGATTTAATTTGTGTAATTAATGCAAGCACGATAATTACCGTCTCTTTTCGCTGTAAATATCACTGGTCTCGCGGAATCGGAACAACTGGGTCTTATAATCCCCTCTTCTAGCTATTCTTTAAGTCTGACAAACTTTTTCTTCTTAAGGGCCAACCTTCGAATATACTGGAGCTCGACACAAATCTTCATTTGAGTCCAGGATTTTTTAGGACTCTTAGGTACGTAATTTGAGATATGCTCTCGTACACATTCATCACATACATCTTCAATATTCCCTGCAGCATCAGATTGTCTTTCCCGGACGAGTTGGACAGGCCCGTGTGCGGACGCTTAAAATCGTGCTTGACACTTACTCTGGCGTTAGCTTTCCGCGCATCATAACAGACTTTCTGACAAGCACACGGGGAATGCTATTTATGTATCCGGAAATATATATAAAAACAAATATTTATCATTAAATCATGGTTTTGTTGTTTTTCGAAATATTCTCCGCGATGATTGATACACTTTTGCATATGTTTGAACCAATTTATTTTTATTTTTTTATATTCCAAAAAATAGGCGACCATTTGCTTCGAAGTACTTCTTGCGCGAACAACTTTTGTTGGGTTTGGCTCATCTAGGAAAACCCATACAGTCGACCGCTGTTTACTTTCGGGCTCATACGCATAGATCCAAGATTCGTCACCTGTGTAGATGTTGTACACGACTTTTGACGCACCACGATTGTATTTTTTGATCTCTTTGCACCAATCGAAACGAGCCTTTTTTGAACGATTGTCAAATTATACGGAATCCATTGCCCACAAATCCTTTTCACCGCAAAATGTTTATGTAAAACCATGTATGCTTGTCATACTAATGTCCGGGGATGTCTCAATCTCAAGGTATGTTGCATGATGATCTTGCAGTATCAGTTCACGTACAGCACCTATGTTTCTTGGCACAATAACCGATTTGGACAAGGACAACCTTCTTTAAATTCATCCGTGAGCGAACAACAGCCACGATAGAATTCACTAAACCAATGATATATGGTGGTTTTAGATGGTGCTTCATCACCAAAAGCCGAAGTGAGTTGATCGATCCACTGTTGTTGAGATAACCTGCGTCGAAAGTCGCAGTAAGTTATCGCACGAAAATTCGCACGAGTTAATTCCATTTTTTCACTGAGACGAAATTTTCAAGTCAACAACACAAATAGCGTCTATATGACAAAACGTTCTGGGCACGAATACCGTCAAAAAAGTCAAACTTTACGATGTATATGTCAGATGCCGCCTAGCAACACCATTTTTGCCACCTCCGGATACATAAATAGCAACCTTCGTAACATTACTTCCCGTGTTTATTAATTAATTGGGTACCGTCACAATATTTACAAAACTCTCTGGAGAGTCGCTAGAACCTAGGTGGGACCGCACAGTTTTCGTTTACTTACAGCTATTTGACAAACGTCCGAATGATCCACATTTAAAGCAAAACGGGCTTTTTTCTTTGTGGGGGCAAACCGAGGTCAATTGAGATTTAGCACCGCAATTAAAGCACTTTTAGGAATTTGTTTTCCCAATTCTGAATCCGAGATTACCTGTCTTTTTAGGGACTACGAACTCTTTCTGATGCGTTTTCATGACCTACTGCTCACTATCGAACGGTAGTATTTCACAGCAATTACGTTTATTCGTACTTCTGAGTCCTAAATATAAGATCTCCGTTAATTTACGATTTGGGCTTAGGCCCCGTACAATTTTCTATGATTGAGCACTGAGATTACCAGCAGAATTCCTTACATCTATTATATAATACAAAATTCTACACCCACTAACACAGGGGCAAAAAATATACAAAATACGATTTTAAAAATAAAACCAACTGCAAATTATTCACGCAAACGAACCGAGTTTGGAAAGAAAGTTTGGCGAACAGAACACGAATTTGTATAGCAAGTTTTAACAGCGCTCCATGGTAAAATGGTGACTATGGCAGAATACAAACGTTGAAGGATAACAGCGCTTCCACCTGATACGCCTCAGCAATGTGCTATCAAATTTCGGACATAGCTATTGAAAAACTCTTTATTTGTGCGTAAAGATTTAAACACTTCTTCGGATGCAGTTGTTAGAGATATTCATAAAAGTGTACTCAATCCTCCTGTACGAAGTAATGACGAAAAATGATAAAATATTTAAAAATTTTTATCTGTGAAAATAAACGTATAATTAACATAGACAAGCTCAAACTTGACTACATTGTAAATTCGAATTTTCCAATTACCATGTAAACCAAAAGTAAAACAAAATAGTACAGTTCCAACAATTTCGGGTGAAAAATGTCATATGATAATAGGAACACTACATTGAATAGAATATTGCTGAAATTTTCTTCTGAGAGATCTGTTGCTTTAGCACATGTATTTAAACTTAGAATATTTGAAATATTGAATTTCCACCGACTGATCGAGATGTAACGGATTTCCGATTTGGATGAGCAATCTGGCCAGCATACTTAGACGAACATCCTCTCCCGCATTTCTCTGAAGAGAAAGTACAGTTTTAATTTATAGTTCATCATTTGGTCTTTTTGTTCCCCTTAATCGTGTCACTGCATACTTCTCCCATAACTGTAGAGATTATTTTTTTAATGTTTTAAATTGCAATGAGATAAGAGTCCTATGATGTCCAAGTGTACGTGTTTGAATCGTCCCTTTTATATGCCGCTGTAGTTTGTTTTCTTGACGGCTGACGCAGGTTTGTGATTAGATACGACTATCCTTTTTGATGCTGGAATAGACAAATCTCGCCGTCAGCAATTGTATTGTTCTTTTTATACCAGGATATAACAATGTGTATGACATTGAAAACTTGTAACCGATGTGATGCTGGAATGTAAGGACGAGCTTTACCAGTTGAAACATCGCAGATTTCTTTGAGTGGAGTTGGAAAGTACAATCTTCTTAAGTTGTAGTGATGTTGTTGTTTTAAAAAGGTTGTTGAGTTTCTTATCAGAATGTTGTTCTTTTGATAGATCGTTATATTTGATGGTGGAGAAATAGCTTGAATTCTTGAAAGCATATCTGCCATAACGTTGCTTTTACCCGAAATGTAACGAATATCAGTTATAAATTTTGATATGAAAGTCAAAGTCAAGTGTTTCTTGAAATGCAAAAATTAACGGTTCATGATCCTTGTAAAGAGAGAATTGTCTGCCCTCTAATGTATGTTGGAAGCGCTTGCTTGTTGAATAGCTCATGGTCATAAGCACTGTTACTTTGTGTTTGTGTTGCTGGAAATCTTTTGAAGAAAAAAATGCGTGCGTGCTCGCCATGCGCGTTAAAAGTGAAATTTCAAAGTTAGAGGAATGGGAAATTTATAGGATAAACGTATAATCGAACTATATGAATTCATGAGTTGAAGATATATATTTATTCACTTGTATCCATGTCTTCACTAAAATCTAAAAATAAAATGATATCTTTATAATACGTAAAATAGGATATATAAGTTTGAGATTTAAATTTATCTAAATACCTACAAAATACTGCGTCAATTCAATTTGAATTTATTATGTAAGAAGTCGATCAGCGGTTGTACTTCTGTCTAGGCGAAGTTTATATTAAAATTACTACTCAATATCATTGGCATTTCACATCAACTTTTATGTGTTTAATGAAGCTGCACCCTTTGGTGTATATGCCACTAATATTTCGTGTATGAATTTATTATATTATGTTGGAATATTTATTTTTAAAGTATTTACAAAAATAAAACTATTGAAAGCATGATGTATGTTTTGAAGATGTTGTCCTATACGTAAGCCTAATCAGAAGGGTAAAAAAGTAGACTGGGAAATTCCCTCTTGAAAATTTCCACAGAGCAATAAAACATGTGTCGAATAAAGGACAAAGAATTCATTGAATCCTTTTTTAAAAACATCTGCAAGCCAGACTTAATTAGTTAGGATAAGAACATGAAAATAATTTTCAGTGAGTCTCAAGGAGTGCATGTTAAATAAAAACCGAATTTAAGTTATATGAAAATTTAATAAATTAATAATTTTCCTAATGCCGATCCCAATATAATATCACTAACTATTTTATTTGGTGATATATACACAGCCACAACAATTGTTTGGTCACTTTCTATGGTATAATACATCGTGCTGCCCAAATTTCCCCCACTGCTTTCATATTCACAGAGATGGCTTCGCTTTGTTTTGTTGTGAAATCTATGTAAGAAGTGAGTTATTGTATCAATAGAGTTATGATGACCTCTGGGCGTTTTAATTTCAATATTAAATCAAAATTGGGTATATTACTTTCGTCTTCATTTCGTAACCAAGTTTCAGGAAAAACCAGTAGCGTTACGTCACTTCATCCAGTAAAACTCTTGTATGAGCATTTAAGCTTTGACAATTCATTGAATATATTGACAATCCCTTTTTGGCGGTTGTAAAGTCAATCATTTGTTGGTTGATGGTTTTCAATTTGTTGACAGCGAGTATACGAAGCTCTGCTTGCAAAGCCCTCATTGAAGTTGGTGTTCTTCGCCCGTAACGAAATATGGAATCCTCGTTAGATGTAACAATATAAATATTGATACTTGTTACTTTAGATAACGCCACACATAACAATTACTGTGACTGAGTCTTGTCATATTCATAGACGACTTCGTCGAAGTCCTTATAATTTGTGTACTGCACAGACAAATACCAAAGGAAAATGATTTCTTTTTGTCGCAATGGTTTTATTAGTATTTAAATAAATTGTAGAGGTTCTTTCTGCAGTTGGTACTGCTGTGCGACTAATATTATGTTGTTGTAGGTAAACACAAACTTTCCTTCTGATTTCCTCTCCATTTTTGGTGAATTAGGAAACTCTAGCCATATGCGTACCACTTCACTATCTTCGTTACACTTTATATGTGTCAGTTTACCCATTGCTTCTTTAGCCAATCCATCTGAAGCATCCGTGTTCAGCATATATGATTTATTTAAAACTAATATAACATCATGTTATGTTTTTTATAATATAATATACTTTATTTTTTCTAAATACTTGGAACCGTTTTATATATGTTTATATTCTAAAAATCCGTAGCACCGAGATAGAGTGGCTGACACGTTGATGAAGGGGCGGGTACTGCCACGTTCAGCTTTCTAATATAGTGCTGTCATGTTCGGACATTTTGTGCAACTTTTGTCGAACAAATGCTTCCTGTTCTGCCCCGCGGCAACCAACGAAAACATCTTTTGCTTTTGAAATGATTTTATTTTCAACTAAATTCAAAACAGCTGGGTTGTATGCGCTCACTTAGTTGATAGGAACGGTCGTATTCTATGTGGACAAAGTCTCTCAGCCTCATCCTTTGTGAAAAGCTACGCTTCCAGTAATTGTATCTCGTGCTCTTCTAATCAAGAACCGTTTCCAGTCTTTGTTAGTAAGATTGAAAATATTCGATTTGATTGTCTCATCACTTCATCTAATTCCATAAATTTAAGTCCATGCCGTAAAGTGGGGTTTACTATTCCTTGTTGGATTTGTTCATAAATTGGTGTTGCTCACTGGTGGCAATCAGGTTCTCTAAAGTTAGTATCAAAGTTGCCAGTTATTTGTTTCAGTCACGCGTGAATGTGAGATAATAATTCTGCGCTGACCATACTGACCTCATCGATGATTAGCACTTGAACGTACTTAAAAAGTGCTTGATATTGCTATACTACTTTAATGGACAACGGAAGTATCTTGGAGAGAGTAATTTTTAAAGCTGTGTGAATCGTTGTAACATCAATGGCCACTGCAGCCTTTGCTGTTGATGCGCATAAATTTCCATGATGACTCGAATAACGAATGTTTTTCTACCACTAGAAATGGTGAGCGATTTATTGGAAGAAGATTATGAATCACATGTATAAAGAGTCCTTTTTGTTTCTCATTAGCCATTCTCATCAGCTCATTTGGCATCAAATTTTCGCGTTATCCACAATTGCTCCAAGTTTATTCAGTATTGGAAGTTGGAGATCACAATTGACGTCTGAATTTTCACTATTATACAATTGATGTACATTAGATATATCCCTTCTCCTCTACCCATCTTCTCTGACAATAGCCATCAATTCGTTTCATTTTTCGTGACGCTTCCATTTCTCAACACGGCCTCTACTTTACCGCGACAAAAAAAGTTTCACTTCAGAGGATGAACAAGAAGAGCTGAGTTTGCTAATGCTTGTTTGCATTGCTCGAAAGCTTTGATTACCTCTGGTGTCCACTGAATGGAGGTTTTGTCCTTCTTTTTGTTGCCAGAATTATAAGCATGGAGAGGAGTTTGTATTTCTGTTGTCTTAAGTATGAAATGCCTGTCGAAATTTACTATACCCAAGAATCTACAACGCTCGTGAGCAGCTTTAGGCTTCTCGTATGGTGTAATTGCTTCAACTTTGGATGGGAGTGTTTTGGTTCCTTCTTGAGATATAAGGTAACCCAGGAAACTCACCGATGATGCCTCAAAAGTTCATTTGATGGGTTGATAGCGATTCCATATTGACGAAAGCGCTGGAATAGTTTTCTCAGATGCTCTCGGTGTTCGTTAACTGTTTCAGAGGCGACGAGGAAGTCGTAAAGCGATAGTCAAGGCCTCTAGTAATCTCGTGAACAAAACGCTGGAATGTTTGTGATGCGTTGCATAAATCTAAAGTCATCACTGGTAACTCAAAAAGCCCAAAAGGTGTTGTGGTGGCTGTCTCTGGAGTGTCGCTAGGCTCATTTGGGATTTGGTGATATGCACGGGTTAAGTCTATAATGATGAAAACTTTCTTTCCTGTAATTTGCAAAATCTTGTATGTGTGGAAACGGTCAGGAATAGTAGCATTAGACTTTTATAGTTACCGCATGATCGGCAGTCTTCCTCCTTCTTCTTGACCAGATGAAGACGACTGAACCAGTTCCTTTTTGGTGGATGACAAATGCCCTGCTCGAAGATATATTGGAACTCTTTTTGCAATTGCGGGTTGTTGCAGTGAAAGTCGTCTTGGCTTTCCGTGCACTGTTGGGCCTCGTGTTTGGATGTGATGAGTAACGCTGCGTTTGATTTGCGTGTTCACGTTAGGCCTCGTGATGTCTTCAAAAATTAGAAGGTGATATGACGTTGAATCATTAGTGCTTAGATGCTGCAAACTAGAGAAATTAGTCATATTTAAGCCAGTTGATTAATTGATTGATTGATTGAGCAGTCGATTAATTGATTGATTTTCACAATCACTTAATATGTTAAAAGGACTAAAGTTTGAACCAGTTATGGATTCACTTATATGAGCAATAGTAGTAAGTAAGCCACTCTCCTATTAAAATTTACCTTGTGGGAAAGTAGAGAGGAGATAATTTAATTGCCTGTACCCACTCTGTATTTGGTTAGTGGGGGGTGAAAGAGAGGTGGTGGGTGGGTTTAGGTTGCAATATGATAAGGGGGTGTGATAAGGAGGTGAATAATGCAGGGAAGGGTAAGGAGATACATGTTATGATGATTAGGGCAGGTGCGTTTGAAAAGATCGGAACGATGCAGTTGAGCGTAGACAAGGTGCGGTAGTGAAAATGTTCCCACTCGTAAGTTGGGTGGGTGACTAGGTGCGAAAAATCAGAACTGTGTCGATGATGAAGATGATTTTTGTTTGTTGGACTCAACGCAGATGGTGTAAAAAAGAGGGAAAATGTGTAAGAGGAGTAGAATCAGGCAGACGATATTTGTACGATCAAGAGAAAAACAGTGGTTGGAGTTTATGCAGGAGGAATAAAGGAGAAGAAAAATGTGTAAGAAAAGTAGAATCAAGCAGATGGTTTTGCACGATCAAGAGAAAAAACAAAGTGCAATCAACGCGGTGACTCTGAAATCAGGTAATCATCTGATGCAAAAACCAGTAATGAAACGTGCGCGCAGAAGAAAAAATTAAAAAATTATGCTGGGGGATACCTGTGATACTGAGAGAGTAATAAAAATAAAACCGAATTTTGCATTTTGGATTTCTTTTATTTTAACAGATGGATTTTCGTTCTTATATAATAAATTTTGATATTGAACTCGAAACTAGTGGCTGTTGATTGCTATTTAAAAAACTATTACTTTCATGTTTCGCGCATGCCGGTGTGGAGGATATGATGAGACAAATCGTGTTTTTTTATTTGCTTCGTGCTTAAGAGAAAGTTGCCGTCGGTAGATGGCTGACATGGGAATCTGTACGAATAGAGTTGCGGGCGGGAATAAAAAAAATAAGAGGACAAAAAGAAATGAAAAGCATAATTAAATTGATTTTTTATTATTGATATACAGGTAATTTTTGTAAAAGGGTGTTTCTATTTGTGTTTGTTGTTTAAACTTTACTGTTCAAACTTTACTTTTAGGAATCCTCCTTTAGTGTCGTCCTTTCCCTCAAAAATAAAAAATTGCTTTTGAAGACTATTAAGTTCCTCCACTTGTTTTAAAGTCCGGATTTTCTCGTTGAATCGCGGTGGGAGGAAAACACATTTTCCGTCAACGAAGTTAACCGTCAACCTTGGGCCAAATTTTGTTTTAAGAAGTTTAAAATATTTAATTTCATAGCGGTGTCCGATTTCCAATGAGGTAATTGGTGTAAACGTATAAAGCGAGTCACTTGCGACATCGTTAAGTAAATCAAAGGCACTCTGTGTATTTAAAAGGATTTTAAAATATTTAAAGATGTTAGAACAATAATTATTAAAAAATTATCAAACTTACCATCTTTTTCGCCAGTTTCCTGAATTGGTAAAGTTAGCAAATTGTTGCGAATTAACTTTTGCTTTCAACATGCTGCTGTTGTTATAGTATTTTTCTGAACTTTGTAAACACATAAAGTGTCACCTATCCTGATGAACCTGTACGGCATTAAAGGAATAACATAGTATAATATCGAAAACTTTTGTCACGTTCAAATAAATTACGTCTAAACGACACCCATATTATACAAAAATATTGTTCTTGCTGAAAACTTAAAGTTACTTTGTTGCAAAATGCAATTTAATGAGTAAAATAAATAACAAGTTAAATGTCCGTCCCATTCTATATGAACTTAAATTGCAATCGTATAGAAGTTAAAGGACTCAGTAATTGTGATAAAAACAGTATATACACAGACGCAACGCCGCAAATTTTGCAAGTTTTAAATTCGACAGCGCTGAAGCTTCAATAGTCGGAGCGTAAAATTTTGCCAATTTAAAAGCAAAATTTGATCAAAAGTTATGTACCGTTTACACCGGTTTTGATAGGCGGGGGTAAAAATTTAAAAATGAAAAGTAAACTTTTTAACAAAAGTGTGTGGTTAAATCAGTTTAGTGTTAGACTTTTGATCGCCAGGAAGTAAAAGTTTAAAAATTTAAAAATAAAATACAAAAAGTGTTTGGTTTACCCCTAATTTATAATATAAAATAAAAAATTATAAGCGTAAAATATTTATAAAATATTTAAAAGTGTAAAACTGAATAACTGTTGTGTGTGTGTGCCTTTTTATAAACTTTTTGTGATGACACTGTTTTAGAGATAACTAATGACCAAGATGAGCCTTCCCTACCGGAAAATGCTGATTTAAGTATTGAGGAGGAAACCGTCGATTTTCAGGAGTGGATTCAACATCGCCGGTTGGATTGGCAGCAGCAATAGATATGGGGCCAGCAATAGTGACAGAACAAGATTAAAGTAAGTGCTATCAGTAGTTAAGGAATTAGAACTTTAGTAAATTAATAAATTCTACATTTATAATTTCAAAAACATTGTAAATTAAGATCTATAATTTTAAGCATTGTAAACTGTATTGTTCTGAGTGTTGTATAAATTAAAATATATGTGTTAGGTTTTTTTGTGAAAAAATCTAAATTTTAAAATAATGGAAGCGAAAAAATAATTGACCATCTTACCAGCGCGCTCACAATTAGCCCAGAGCTATTTAAAATCTCTTTAGAAGTTTTATCTAAAGATGATATTGAAAAAAGAAACATTCGATTTTCTTTGGATGAAAAATATAGAATATTACAACTTCTTGTTAATTTTTCCGCCTCAAATAATATACCTTTAAGCAACACTTTTTTCGAAAAATGTTTAAATTATTTAAATAACCGTGCGGAATGTGAAGTTGCTGCTACGAGTGCAAGCCATATCTTACCCCTATCATCATCGTTACATGGGGATGAAGTTTTACAGTGTGGGAGTGGTAGAGGTGATATTTTTGGTAATGAATACAAACTAATTTCAAAACAGACAGCGTTTTTAAAACAATTTAACCTTGAAGGTGTAAAACTGACATTCCAATTAAAAGATTATGTAAATAGCCGCCAGAGCCCTTTGGAATGGTTGGAAAATGCTTTCAAAAATGTGATCAAAGAGATAAGTTCAAATTGCTTTGAGGGAAGTAAAATTAGTTTTTCTATTTCCCTACCAAAGTCTCCGGAAGTAAAACCTATTTGGTCAAATTTAAAAACTATCTTTCAGATAAGCGGTAATTATATTCTTGGCTTAATTTCAAATGTTAGCCAATCGAATTCGACGTTTCTTTCCGACGATGTTTTTCAAATTGATGCGAACATTGTCAATTTTCCCTTTGGTGGTGCTAAAGTAAACATAAAGTCCGTTGGTGAAAGTGAAGTGGTATCAAAGAAATCAAGTGTAATAGATGTAGGATGTGACGAGAATGTTTATTATCTTCCAAGGAGTATATGTTTCGCCATTAAAACAATGTCACAAAATTACAAAAAAGACGTTAATATTTTGAAAAACCTGAATAAGCTTGCAGTGCAACTCTCCAAAGATGCTAAAGTTAGCATCAACCAAGAAAAGGGGTGTAGCCTACAGGACTTATATAAATTCCAAAATTATTTAAAAGAATATCAAATTATAGTGTTTGATAATGTGCATGATTCCAGTTCAATTGTTTTTAAACTTCCTTTTAGAGATTGTTTGGTTCCAAGAATTTATCTTTACTTTTCAAGAACTTTAAAGCACTTTTATGTTCTAAAGTCTATAAAAGGGTTTTTTAATAAAAAGGTATGCGTGCAAATTTTGTGATTTTGTTTCAAATTATAAGTATCACAAATGTAACGTTAAGTGCCCTTATTGTTTTTCTTTTCCGCCTTGTGATTTCGTTGATATAACAAAGGAATGTGGCATCTGCAAACGATCCTTTCGAGATGCAGCATGTTTTACCAATCATTTACAAAATAAAATTGAGTAAAAAACAATTTGTGAAGCACTAAGAATTTGCGGAATGTGTAACAAGTTTTTGGAGGAAAGTAGAAGATCACATATGCAATGAATATTTCCGTACGATATGCTTTAAAACTGTACCCCAAGACCATTTGTGTTATATGAAACCGTAGAAGGGGAAAAAAATTCAGAAATTTATGATCAATTTCTTTGATTGTGAAACAACTCAGAATACATTGTATGGAACCGACGGTACTTCTAATTTGCATGTGGTTAATTTGATTGTTGCCCAGCATGTTTGTTACTCATGCTATGATATCACTGATATTTCAAGTAAATGTCATGTTTGCGGCGAGAGAGAAGATATTTTTCAATATAGAAATGACTCAAGTATCGAAAAAGCGTTTGTAGATTACTGTTTTCAGCCACGACCTTTGATATCTAGCGTATTTTGTATAGCGCATAATTTTCAAGGTTATGATGAGCATTTTATAATTTTAGAACTCTTAAAAAGAAATATTCCAATAAGGCCAATTATGAACGGGAACAAAATATTTAAGCTAAGTTGTGAAAACATAACTTTTATTGATTCGTTGAATTTTTTGCCGTTTCCTCTTTCAAATTTTCCCAAAGTGTTTGAAATTGAAAACCACGCTAAAGGTTATTATCCTTATTATTTTAATACACTGGAAAATATGGACTATATTGGTAAATATCCTTCTCCGGATATGTATGGTTGTAATAGCATGAAAGTTAGGGAGAGAGAAGACTTTTTGAGTTGGTACGAGGAAAAATCTCAAGAAATATTTAATAATAAACAGGAACTTTTAAAATATTGTGTGAATGACGTGAATATTCTGCGTTTGGGATGTGTTCGTTTTATGAGCGATTTTCTTGACATATCAAACATAAATCCTTTTGTAGAATCAATAACAACAGCGTCAGCTTGTATGCTTATTTTTAGAAAAATTTTTTTAAAAACTGATAATTTTGGTATCATGCCTAAAAATGGGTATTTCAAAGCTCAAAATTATTCGTTAATTGCTTTAAAATGGCTAATGCAGAAAAATTTCAAAACTAACAACGAAATCGCTTCTGCAAGCAACTTTGGTGAACATAAGTTGGAAAAGGAGGGGTTAGTAGTTGATGGTTTTAATTCAAAGACAAATACTGTTTATGAGTTTTTTGGTTGTTTTTATCACGGGTGTAAAAATTGTTTTAAAGTACAACCAATAAGTAATGGTAACCAAAAAAGCTGAAACTTTGAATCAAAGACATGAAAGTACTATTCAACGAATCAATACAATAAGGCGTAATGGGTATAATTTGATATATACATGGGAATGTTCGTTTAAACAGTTTTTAAAGCAAAACCCAAATATTGATCTAAAATTAAACGGCTACCTAGCCTGTATGCCCTTACCACTTAATCCTCGTAACGCTATTTTTGGTGGTCGTACAGAGGTTTTTAAACTGTATCATAAAACACAAGAAAATGAAGTCATAAGATATTTAAATTTTACGAGGCCTGTATCCGTACATAAACAAATACTCTCCCTATCCTGTCGGACATCCAGAAATTTTTGGAAATAATAATATTCCTTCAGAATCAGAGGTTCTTTCAACGCATGGTTTCATTATGTGTACTGTTCGTCCTCCTGACGGTTTATTTTTACCCGTTTTGCCATTTAGGCATGAAAAAAAAAATTATTTTTTGCGCTTTGCAAAGAATGTACAGAACAGCGAAATATCGTAGGTTGTCATCACAATGGTCAAGATAAGGAAATTACGGAAACCTAGGTTATACCCGAAGTTGCTTTTGCCACCAAAAAGGGTTATAAAATAAAAAAAATATTCGAAGTTTGGAAATATAATTGTACCATTTATGATCTTTCAACTAAAACTGGTGGACTGTTTACAGACTACGTCAACATTTTTTTGAAAATTAAGCAAGAAGCAAGCGATTGGAGCAATAAATTGAAAACTGAAGATGGAAAAAAGTAATTTTTTAAAAAATTACGAAGTTTACATATCAAGTAAAAAAAAATCCTGGTAGACGAAATGTTGCCAAGATTTGCTTAAACTCATTTTGGGGGAAGTTTGTGCAAAGAGAGGATAGGATGTATACAAAAGTTGTAAACAGTTTCAAAGAATTTTGCGAGTTTATTGAATCTCCAGGGATACAAATTGTTTCGTTGTATCCTGTAAACGAAGAAAGTTTGTGGATTAATTGGAAGTACAATCAGGAAAATCTTAATGTACTTCTCCATATAAATATACCAATTGGTGCATACACAACTGCCTTTGCTAGACTAAGGCTTTATGAGGCATTGGAAAAAGCAAATAAATCAATATTGTATTGTGATACTGATAGTTTAATATTTGTTGAAAATAAAAACCACCCTTCGTTATTTGAAACTTCTGATTTCTTAGGTGAGTTAACAGATGAAGTAGAATATTTTGGGAATAAAGCTTATATTTCAGAGTTTGTTAGTACAGGACCTAAGACATACGGTCTTAAAATCGAGTCAGAAAATGGGACAGATTATATAATAAAAAATAAAGGTATATCAATAAATTTTGAAAATTCTAAAGCGGTCAATTTTAAAAGTTTAAAAGCGATGGTAATAGGGGACAATAATAGCGAATCAATTTGTGTTGAAAATAAAAAAAAATTAAAAGAAAACGACCAGGAATTGTAATATCATCTGTAGAGAAAAAACAGTTGTCTTTCACGTTCGATAAAAGAATAGTTAATAATGATTTTTTCACATACCCTTATGGTTTTAAGAGGACTAAAGTTGTAAACTAGGTTTTAATTTTATTGTGACTTATTCTTTGGAGATTATTAGTAAGAAATAAAATTGTGTAAATAATGTTAGAAAACAAGAGGTTTTTTAAAACTTTATAAAATGAATTAATTAATTAATTTTGTCTCAAAAAATTTACCTATATATAAGCACTGTTATTATCTTGTCCGGTTAGATTGTGGATCTCTACACCTGCTACAAATGAGTTCCTCGGTAGTTATTCTGGATATACAGTTTGTTGCCGGAAATAATAAACAATATTTTGCTAAGGAGCTGGCTGTTTTACAAAACGGAACACTTACACCCCATTTATATTATTTCAAACCTCCATATCCATCAGAAGAATTGGATGCAAAGGCAAGGTGGCAGAACGAATTTACATGCAACAATATAAATGGGTTAGATTGGGGTAAAGGCGATCTCGACTACAATCAGCTCAAAACTATTTTATTAAAGTTAACCAATTGTACAATATATTTAAAAGGCGGACAAAAAGAAAAGTTTGTTCGAAGATATATTCCCCAGGCGACAATTATAAACCTGGATATCCCAAGTTTGAGCAAGTTTTAACAATTTAAGATGCCATGCAAAATTCATTTGGAGCAACTCTCCACTCGATGTGCTATACAATATTGTATTAATATTTACCTCTATATGTTAATCAATAAAATTATTGAATAAAACACAATGTATTTATATAAAAATGTTTTTATTAATCCTATTTCTGTATTAAAAACCAAGTATGTCAAACGTCATTTGACTACTACTAAAAAAAGGTATTTCATAAAAAAGTCTTGAATAATTAAGGTGAACATAAGAAGTCGTAGATGGTATAAAAAAGTCCTCGCTGCTTAATTTATATACATTCTTTTCTTTACATTTTTCGTAATATTGTTGATAGTACTCTTTAACACTATGAGCATCATTGTTGTTATAAAACAATGCAATATTAAAAAATTCGGTCATATCGAGCAATTTATAAACTTTTAGGTAACTAAAAGTAAGATTTCCATTTTCAATCGGTACTTTATATTCCTTCTTTATTTCTTACTCCTGGTTCGGTGCAAAAGGTTCTTCCAAAAATTTCTGCTTCAACTTGTTCAAGTGTGTGTAGAGTGATGTCCAACCGGTATAAGCAATTGACACAGGAAAGCAAGTATGGCGATAAAATACTATTTTAGCTTCAAACGTGTATGGATCAAAATCGAGCGCAATTCTTCTGTTGTGTTCATCGAAGTAGTAGGTGTAGTTAAGTAATAGATTTTAGATCCTTGTTCTTGTGCTTCGGCCTTATTTATTTTCCTTTTACCTTTACCTTGGATTTTTTGTTTCCTTTTCTCCGAGCCCATCTTAATTATACCGACTTCTACTTTCTGTTTGTTTACTTGAACTAAAAGTATTTGCTGTTTAGCGCCCTGATTTTATAGTTTTGCCGAGCGGTTTGCATGTCTGGTTACAACACCCCCCACCGCTTTGAAGCGACCCACCTAAATAAATTTTGCGATACAAATTAACAGCTTTATTATAATTGTATTTAAAATCCAATGTTAAAAACTGGCTTAGGAACTCTTTCATGCTTTTTCCTGTACACAGAAAATAAAGAAAAATACAGCAGTAATGGCCACATGTTGAAGAAAACGCACTTTGCAGGCGTTGTTTGTAAAAATGTTTGAATGTGTTAATACAAATTTTTTAAAATATTTGTTATGGGGGTATACACCAAACGAGTCAAAATATTCTGCAGGTTCTCTTTTTGGAAAGTAGAATGCTACCCAATGGGTGCCATTTTTATCTGCAGGATCAGTATTGGCGATTACACATGCCGGTTTTTTTTTTATTTTTTCTGGTAAGTGATCGCATGGAAATACCCCACGGAAAAACTTGTTTGTTGCGAAATTAATCCTTAATGTGTTTGCAAGCTCAATCGTGTTCATTCCTGCTCAGAAGATGGAATCGACTCTATGTCAATGGCTTGTGTATGGGATGTAACGTAGTTATTTATAAATTTTTTTGTTGCTGTGCCCTGTACAAAAATTGTAGTAAATTTTGCAAGGGTCTCGATAACATCCCCGTCTAAGCGTTTAAGTTCTAAGTTGCCACATTTTCCCACCTCCACCATGCTTTCCAAATATCCTATATATTTGAAAACAATATCTTTTGTAAATGGCTTGTTTTGAGAGCTAAATCCTGCAAACGAAACTTTCTTTAAAAAGGTCAAACCACCTCCAGAAAAGTATTCTACATTTACTATACAGTTGCTCACTGTTATTTTACTTTGAAAGAACTCCAGTAGGATAATCACGTAAATGCGAATACATGTGTCTATTTATACTTTTCTAAAAGCTGGTGTATACATTTCTGTCTTTATCGATTTCCAAACTTGTATCATATTCAGCATACACAACACAGGTTACAGTTGCCTTCAAAGTCTCTTTAAATCTTCCTTCTATTCTAACCGTACCTTGACTTAAAAGATTTCCACAAGTAGAATTATATGATAAATCTGAAGTTAAATCAAACGCAAGTAGAAAACAGCCATTGTCGAAAAAGTTTTTGGAAATTTGGTGCCCTTTGTCGAAATAGTGTATGCCGGTTCCTTTAAACAAGCTAAGGTACCCTCTAGTGCTGAGAGGGTTGTCCGTCGAATAATCAAATTCTATAGGAAGGTTTGGTATTTGTACACCATTAACTGATAAATTAAATATGGTAATATTTGTATGCTTAAAATTGTAAGGATTTTTTGTTCGATTCCTCGTATATACATCATTGTCTACCATACCAAACACTAATAAATTTGGTAACTGGCCTACTACGATATTGTCCAATGATAATGTGAATGTATTTGCCGATATAGTATATGTTTTAACCTCGACTCGTTTGTATGGATATACAGCGTTTGACCGGTGAAGAACAGTTTCATGGGCTAACATAATGCTGGGATTAACAGTTACATAGTTCATGTGCATTGTGGCTTCTAAAATCTTAATACGGGGGGAATTGTTGTCATCAGCTTTTGATAATAGATAGAACTCAGGCTTTTGAAGTGATAACACGACGCGCAGATCCACTCCGTTCATTAAAAGCTTATTTTGGTTAAACATATCACCGTGAATTTCCCCCATTAGTTCCACAACATTACTTTTATTGAAAAGCTTTTGTCTTCCTAGGTAACCATTATTTTCTTCATTAATGGTTTCAAGTATTTCCATATTATTTTGATCGAGATACCAGCCAACAACTTCCAGATGTGTTGATGCCGCATCTTTTCCGTAGTTCAGCAAATTTTCAATATACGCCCTATAGTTATAATTGTTGTCAGTTAATTAATTAATAATTAATTTCGGGAATGACATTGTGCAGAAAGTCTTTTTCTAAACGGTCATACATTCGTCTTTTAACATCATCTAAATACATACTATACCACGAAGGCATCACAGCATTGTAAAAGGTTAAAAGAAATGCTGAAAAGTTAACTTGGCCTTTTTTGTAACTGGCTTTTTCAAGACTTTGCTCTGTCCACTCGAGTCTCACCGAATCATTTATTTTAACAGAAGTATTTCTTTGGCTTTTATGTTCTTCTCTGATCTCTTTCAGTGGATCGGGAGGTGTTTCTCGCTTGCTTCTTTTAATGTTGTTTCCATCCGTTTCATGAAATAGGTCACGTTTCACTCTCTTTGGAGTGATGTTTTCCATTTTATAAGCGGGAAATGAAATTTCACTTAATCCAACATACCATTTTTCATTAAATTTGCATGGCTGTTCCAATTCGTTTGTAAAAGCCGCCAATGTATTCCCCGGATAAAACTCTATAGAATTATTGCTTAAGAAGCATACGTAAAAGTCATTTTCTTGAATATCCACAGGCATGTTTTTATTTTTTATTTTTTTACAATCTTTCCCAAGCAAAAGCAGGTGCACTTTCGCTACGCATCTCAGACTTTAGTCGCTCACTTTGGCGATCAACTTTTCGGGTGGGAAATGAAAGCACGTATTGATCTGGCTCTTGCTCTGATCGTCTTAATATAGGCTACTTTTTAGGCGTTTTCTGTTTCAGCTTGGCAGAAGCTTCTGCCTCTAAATCATCTATCATACTAGCAGCTTCATCTACGCTCATATCCATAGGCACGGTATACTGAGTCACACCATCCTCAGCAGTAATAATCCTATAGTCCTTTTTACGGCTACCAGCATCGGAGGAGGAAAGAGTTTTTTGTATTTTAGGCGGGGGCTTGAGGCTTTTAGCTACCCCGCTGGCTGATAAACGTCGTTCAGTTGCGGACGATAAAGATTTCCTTGGCGGTGTGATTTCTCCAAGCTCGAATATACCGTCTTCCATTCTCTCCATTGTTGGCTGTTCTTTTACAGGTGGTGTTGGTAGTGGTGACATTTGTGTTCCTATATCTTTTCTAAAGACCCATTTCGTCTGCGTACCGCTATCCCGCAAACTCTTTTGTTTAACGGAATTTATATTTTGTACCACACCTAATTCTTGTTTTGCATGTTGTATACTTTTCCGTTTTATATTTAAAAATTTAATTAATGCATTTCTGTAATTGTACCATTTTTCTATATCAGACAAAGTTTTGTTTTGTAATATGTTGTTCATTTCTTTATCAAATAAAGATCGATTAGCTGAATCAACAATTTCGCCTTTTAGCTTTTCATAAACTTCCGGCGACAGAAGTAACATTTTGTTAAGGCCAGTTTTTTTATGCATATTTTTCAATTAATGATCCGATTACCCCAGATAAAACACTTCCTAATAAAACTGGTAAAAAACCCCCTCTTTGTAGTAGTATTTTACGCTGTTTTGTCACAGATCTCTTTGCCTTAACTAATTTTCGCATATCCTTTTTATACTTGCATAGTGAATTATAAATTTTTCCATGAGGCATGTGGTTACCTTTTAAGGTATTAAGGGTAATTTCACATAAAGCTTTTATAACCTCAGGATCAGCATTTTTAATAATACCATTTCTCAAGGATGATTTAGCTTTATTGAGGACATACAGCATATGCTTGTTGTCCTTTAATCGCTTCATTTGTGACACCATTTTTACAATTTAACGAATTTTGTGGGCAATAGCAGATTATAAAATCTTTGTTAAAGATATCGGCTCGAAATCTTAGCGCTTCACTAATGTTTTGAGTTAAATCAATTAGTAAATATCCGTAAAGCGTTTGGGTAACTTCTTTATATATTTTTAAAAAATCCGAACTATTTTTCGGATAAATTTGTCTCGCTAAATAATTAAACTGGCTCTTATCTCGAGGGTTTTTAAACACAACAAGATATTTACTATTTAGCGATATATCCCGACAAAATTTTCCCTGATGAAAAATGTTTTGTGTCACAAGAATTACTGAAAAATTTCGATGATGAGAACCTTTTGTAAAAAGCTCACAAATTTGTTTGCTGAATGCATTCAACATCATATCATCAATGACGACAAGAATTGATTCATCTGAATAATTTAAAAACTCATCAGGTACGGAATCTAAGTATTCAATGTTTTTGAACGCAATATCTGACGGTATTGCAGTCTGTTCAGCATTACACCATATGATCTTTTCAATTTGCGGCTGTATTAACATGGTATTATTAAGAAGGTTTTTAATAAATGTTGTCTTTCCACATCCCGAAGATCCCGCAACAATCATTGTAAATGGGTGTCTGAATGAAATCATTATAGCCGTAAGTCCAAACACATTTGTATATAAAACCCTGTACTTCACTGATATTTATATAGTAGAGAATGAGCAGAAGACAGATCATTAATGAATTGCACAAATCCGCGCGCAAGAATTTTAGGCGTCGTCGTGTAATAATAAAAGGTAAAGATGATTTGTGGCAGGCAAATTTGGTTGATATGAGTTTATGGTATATGCGTCAGAAAATAAAGATTTTCGATTTATGCTCACTGTTATTGACACTTTTTCTAAATATGCTTGGACCTTACCAATTAAAAACAAAAACGGGATAGAAGTTACTAAAGCAATGCGATTAATTTTTAACCAGGGACGCATCCCAAGAAATTTGCAAACAGATAATGGTAAAGAATTTTTTAATAAACATTTTCAACAGCTCATGAAAAAATATGATGTTAACCATTACTCGACGTATAGTGTTTTAAAAGCATCCATTGTAGAAAGATTTAATAGAACATTAAAAATTATTATATGGAAAGAATTCAGTATGAATGGTAGTTACCATTGAGTTAGTATGTTAGATAAATTAACAGATAAATATAATAAAACAATACATCGTACCATTAAAATGCGACCAATTGACATCGGTCCCCACAATGAAGTTCTTTTATTAGCAACTGTATATAAAAAACCAAAAGTAAAATCGAGCCCAAAATATAACGTTGGAGATTATGTCCGTATAAGTAAACACAAACACGTATTTGAAAAAGGGTATACTCCAAACTGGTCTACGGAAATATTTAAAGTAAAAGAAATTAAAAATACAGAGCCAAGGACTTATATTCTTGAAGACTATGAAGGAAACATAATACAGGGAGCATTTTATGAACTAGAATTAAGTAGAGCAAAATATCCGGACATACCAGGTGTATGCATGTTTTTTCCGGTTTTTTGTTAAAAAAAACACGTAATTTTGAAGGTAAATTCATTTATTTTTTATTCAAAATATTGGCCATCGGCCTCTACACATTTAGTCCATCTTTCAGGTAATTTATGGATACCATGCCAGAAAAAGTCCTTGTCTTTTGCGGCAAACCACTCGCCAAGCCATTTTTCAACTTCTTCAAAATTGCTG